>JAHLSL010000236.1:402755-414863 GCA_025920805.1 Petroica traversi | reverse complement strand
GCAGAGCGGCACCGGCCCCGTCCCAGCCCCTCCGCAGGGATGCTCCACGGAAAACCGTGAGCCGAGGGATGAGGAGCTGCCGGCGGCGTGAGGAAACCGTGAGGTTCCTCCTCGGGGCAGGCGGGGACGGTCCCAAAAGCGCTGAGGTTGCTCTCAGGGCCCGTTTCTCGCCAGGGATGAACGCGCGCTAATCCCGTGATTTAGGGCTGTTTATCCCCCGCTCCTCCTCGGCTCCAGCCTCGGGCCTGGCTTTTCTCACCCGGTTTCTCAGGGGGTTGCCTGAGGTAAAGCCGGGAGCGATTGTTCCACCCTAAAACATGGAAAGGAGAGGTTTGCCAGGATGGCCCGGGCCAATCGGGGGCACTGACCCGGGCCGGGATCTGTCCTTGCAGTGGGATGGGCGAGGATGAGCAGGACCCCCTCCCCACACCCATCCCCTGCTCATTTCACTGCTGTCCCCATCCCAGCGATCCAGCTTGGAGGGAAATCCCACAGGGAAAGCTCAGGTTTGTCTCCAGGGCTTCACCCAGTGCAGATTCAGGCAGCAGGGGTGGGACATCGAAGGTCCCTCCAGCAGCGGGGCAGGGATGAGCTCCCTCCTGGAGCAGAATCCCGCAGGGAATTCCCAGAGCCCCAGCCCAGATCCCTCTCCCAGGGATTTTATAGGGGTGATTGCAGCCCCCAAACCCAGGAAATTCCCTCCATTCCCACCCCTCCGGGCATCTCCGTGCCCGCAGCGGGCACCAGCCCAACTCCAGCCCCCTCCACCATCCCACGGTGCCAAATGTGCAGATCCAGGGCTGAGCGGAGCCCTCGCTGTGTCCGGGGGCAGGAAGCGGCCCCGAGCCCTCCAGTGACATTGAGCAAGGCCCGGCAGAAACCCCGAAATCCCGAAGTTCTGCTTTTGCAGTGGATTTTCTGCCCCGAGCCCAGGAGTGACGCACTCCAGAGCACCAAAGTTTGCTGCAGCCGGATGTTTTCCCCCTGGAAGGCGCCAGCGGGGGAAGCTGGAGATTTACAGCCCGGCAAGGGCCATAAAAGAGGGATTTTGGGAGCCGGGGTTTGATCCTGAGCGGGTGATGATGAAATGTCCCGGCGTGTCCTCAGCAGCCTGAGAGAGGGGATTGCACATCCCGCGTTTCCTCAGCTCTTCCTGGACACCCTCGCTGCCACGGGTGGGTTTTCCCAGCGCCTTTTCCCAGCAGGGTGAGGGTTCCTCTCCAGGAAATGCACCCCACGTGGATCCTCAGCTCGGCACGGCTCTCCTGGCATGGATTTACAGCAGGGATGCCCAGGGGATTGCTGTTCCCAGGGAAAGAGCAGCTGAGAGGGGCTGAGGGTGGAGAATCCAATGCTGGGAAGTCCAGGGAGAGCTCAAACCAGGAAAAGTGTGGAAGCATCCAAGGACAGCCTGGATGGGGCTTGGAGCAACCCAGGACAGCAGAAAATGTCCCAGCCCACGACAGGGCATGGAATGGGATGGGCTCTAAGGTCCCTTCCAACAAAACCATTCCATGACCCAAATTAATGCTTTTCCCTTCTCCAGAGGCCGGTGGCTGGTGAAGACACGGACTGGGGGTCTCCAGAGGGCTTCAATTTCCCAAAAAAAGGGAAATTCCCCTCAGCTGCCCGAGCTGGCAGAAACCCCAGGGGTTTTTGCTGAGTTCCTTATCTCATGTGGCAAGAGGGGAAGTGCTGCCTTCCAGATTTTAGGGTTATCACGTCCTCCCAGCTGCTGAGCAAGGGATCCCCAAAAAGTGCCCAGATCCCCCCGGGAATGGGTGGCATCACCCTGGGGCCAGCTGGTGCTCCCCACATCCTGCAGGAGCTCAGTGCTCCCCAAAAACCACACAGGTGGGTGCTGGGAAGAGGATATTCCCTGGAAAAAAGGCAATTCGTGCTTTCCCAGGGTGTTTTTTTCAACCAAAGGATAAAAACAGAAGAGCAGCCTGGGGGTTGCCACCACAAGAAACCCCAAGCACCCCTTGGGGTTTGGCCTCAAGAGAAGCTGAAGGCTCCGGGAATTATTTGGGGTGGGGTTTGCTCCATCCCATCCCATGGCAGGTCTGGAAAGGGGCACGGAGGGGTGGGAGATGGGGCTGTGCCTGAGCTGCCAGCGTGGGATGTTTGGGAAGCCTCACTCTGTGTTTTCCCAGCTCTGGCTGCTGTCACCGTGAATCGGCAGAGTGGACACTGCAGTGACCTTTGGATGTTTCCAAATCCAACACCACCAGGATGGGTCAGGCGAGCAAAAAGCAACTTTTGCCCCGTCACAGCAGGAATCACATTTTTGTGATTTGCTGCACGTTTACGGCATCTCCCAAAAATGAGACTTCTGCTCCACTTGGACAAAGACATTCCAGCCTGGCTGAGCCCGAGGTCAGCGATTAACTCGGATTCCCTCAGCCCGGGAAGGGCAGGAAATGCCTCTGGTCCCACCACCAAAAATGGAAATGTGGCTCGGGGAGTCCTGGCTCACCCCAAAATCCCCTTTCTCACGGCACCAGGGTGTTCTCTGCTTCCCGAGGAGCATCTCACCTGGATGGGCTCCCTGGGCAGGGTTTCCAGGCAGGGTCTGTGCTCTGCTCAGGATGATTTTCGGTTTGCAGACACCAAATAAAATCCCTCGAGAGCATCGTGGGGTTGGAATTCCTGGCCCTTGTGGGTCCCTTCCAGCTCGGGGTGCTCAGGATGAGGAAATTCAGGGAATAAGCTCAGCCTGGGCAGGATTGATGCAATGGTTGTTGAGAAGCAGCTTTAAAAAGCAGCTTTTCCATGGTGGGAGCATCTTCCTGCTCAATCTCAGCCTTCCAATGAGCCAAAACCACCCATTCCTGGTGCAGACCCCAGGCTTTTGGGAGCTCTCTGATCCCTTGGGATGGTGGTGCTGAGCCCAGGGATGAAGCTCAAGGCTCCAGGGGAGCCAGCTCAGCTCTAAATCCTTCCCCCAAAAAGCTCCCCAAAACTGAGCAGGGGAAAAGAGGGATGGAGGGAACCAAATCCAAAATGGGCACATCCAGAGCAGCCCCTCTTTTACCAAGGAAACCCTTGGGACACCATAAAAGGGAAGGATAACCTTGGAAGCTCCATAAAACTGTAGGATTTTAAATCTGGATGCTTTAAATGATGGGAAAAATAGATGAGAGAAACCAAATCCCAGCTGGGCACATCCCAGAACAGCTCCCTTTTATCGAGGGAGGTGCTCCAAGAGGAGGACAACCCCAAAACCTCCTTAAAGACCTTGGATTGGAAGAGCCTGGATGGTTTTGGAAGAGCCTGGATGGTTTGGAAGAACCTGGATGGTTTTGGAAGAGCCTAGATGGTTTTGGAAGAATCCGAATGGTTTTTGAAGAACCTGGATGGTTTTTGAAGAACCTGGATGGTTTTTGAAGAACCTGGATGGTTTTCGAAGCCTGAAACACAATTTTTGATGAGGAACTGGGACAGAAGCTGCCGGGGAATTCGGGGAAGTCGCTGTCAGCCCGACCTCTGGCAGAAATAAACTCATTTATTTGCGGAGCCGGCTCCACGTGCCCATGAGGAGGGAATTGCTCAGCAGAGCGTGGGGCTGTGTGCTCAGGGCGCGTCCTCCCGCTCGGAGCATCCTCGGCAGCGGCAGCAGCTGGAGAGAAGCAGCACCGAGAGATCCCCCCAGGCTGGAGCCGTGCTCCTGCTGGGAAGCGGCCAAGAAAAATCCCGTCCCGCAGCAGAGGCTGTTGGAGAGCGCCCTGTGCATCTCCTGATCTCCTGGCTGCCAGGAAAGCCGCGGGGAGGAGCCCGGGATGGGAATTGCTCATCCCGGGAATGCTGCGCTGGGCTGGGAGCGGGGCCATCCCAGCGAGGTGAGCACAGCCAGCACCAGAGAAATTCAGATCATGGGGGTTTTAAAAACCTTTCGGGGTGTTGGTTTTATATTTTACAGGCTTGTAAAAGCATCCGTTCCAATCACAGGTTTCTTCACTCTCCCAATTTCCAGTCTGTTCCTGCTGGAACCTCAGCTGGGATTTTACCTGGGGTGTCCAGATTTGGCAGCAAACCCCCCCCCACAGGGCCAGCAGCACCCAATTTCTGAGATTCTTCCCCCAAAACAGTTCCTGGGAGAGCTCCCAGGAGCGGTCCTGCCCTGGGAAGTGTCCACCTCTCCGAAGGCGGCCAGGGCAGGAAATTCCAGCCATTCCCCGCAGCAGAGCCGGGAGTTCGGTGGAAGCTCCCGGGAGCTCCCCCGGGCACCTCCGCCCGAGCTGGGCTTTGATTTGCGAGCTGGGAAAACGCGGGGAGGGAGCGGCCCCGGCAGATGGAGGCTGCCCAAAAATCCCACCTCGCCTGGGAAGGGGTTGGGAGGCGGGAGGAGCTGGGGGAGGAGAGAAAGGCAGTGGAGGAGAAGGAAAGAATTAAAATCTGTGAGGAGCAAAGGGATCCTCTCATGAATCTCTGCATCCCCACCAAGCGGGATCATCCACCAGGAGTTTCCTCACCACGGACAAAAGCTGGGATGGGTCAGGAGGGCTCTGTTTGTAAAATGAGCTCATGGGCACATGATTTACCCGAGATGTGACATCACCCCGGGAACACCGAGCAGGAAGAGCTGCTCACCTTCCAAAGGGAATTAAAAGGGGAGTGAATTCATCGGGGCTTGGCTCAGGGAGCGCCAAGCAGCTCCAAGCCCGGCTCACCTGGGAGGGAGATCCCAAAGCTCGGTGCCCGGAGTGTGGCTGGAATAAAAGCTCCGTCTCCAAGAAAAGGCTGGAGAGCTCAGCAGGATCACCATGGCAGCTCGAGGAATAAAAGAAAAAAAATCCTAGAATTAGGGCATAAAAAAGATACAGAAAAAGCAGAGATTTCAAAGGAGCTGCGAGGTTTCCCTTCTGATTCCAGACCCCTGGAGCAGGGACATGGACCATGGAGTGACCTCCCTGAGCCCCACCCCATGGGGTACCCCAGGCTTGGTCTGGGTTTTAATTACCTCGGATAATTAATCCAACCCCGCGGAGCCGCTGGGAGGGGCGACACCGACACCCAGCACCGGCTTTTGTCGCTGTCCCTTCCCCGGTGACACTCCCTGTCCTGCCACCTCTGCCCCACCGGGAAAGAGGGGCCGGGAGAAGCCCCCAGGAGCTGTCCTGGGTCAAGCTGGAATCACCAGGGTGCTCCCTCTTGGATCGGTGCTGCACCTTCTTGGTCCTGGGCCAAGCTGGAGCTGTCCTGGGTCACTCTGGGTCTGTGGCGGGGTCAGACCTTCCCTTTCCCGGGATCTGTGGAGATCCTGGATCCTCTCCTTTCCCTGGAGCCGTGGATTTTCCCTGGATCCTCTCCTTTCCCTGGAGCTGAGGATTTTCCCTGGATCCTCTCCTTTCCCTGGATCGGTGGATTTTCCCTGGATCGGTGGATGTTCCCTGGATCGGTGGATGTTCCCTGGATCGGTGGATGTTCCCCGGAGCCGTGGATTTTCCCCGGAGCCGAGGACGGGGGGGGCTCCCCGGGCTGTCCTGGGGTGACACCCCGGGCTGGCAGCACCATCTGGTGGCACAGCCCTCGCACCAGCCCGGCTCGGCCCCAGGCAGCAGGAGCGGGGACCGCAATCCCTGAAGCCACCAGCAGAATCCCCATTCCCGGGAGGGGAAAAGGCGCGGGTGTGGCACTTGGGGACACGATTTAGGCCGGATTTTGTACCAATCCTAAAATCAACAAGGCCGGCAGGACACGGAGTCAGAGTTAAACTCTTTTATTTCCTTCCAAAGAGGGGTTGAAATCCTCACTTACAAAGCCAGCGTGGCAGTGCGAGCTGAGAGCGCGGCGCTGGTCCCTGACCCACAGCCCCGAGCCCGGATTTTTGGGATTTTGGGATTTAAAGGCACTGCAAGGACACACGGAGGGAACGGGAGAGCCCCGAGGGGACACCTGAGACGCCCACGGAGACACCGGGGCTTCACAGGGGGAGCTGCAAAAGGGTCTGGACAAAAGGAGACAGCAAAACCCTCAGGAATTGGGAAACCCGACCAAAATTGGGATGGAGCAGCGAATTTTGCTGGCAGAAAACAACAAAATTGTTGCGTGTGTGAGCAAAGCTGGGGGACTCGCTCGGTGCAGCCTCTGCGGGGACCCAGGGATAAAAACAGGGATTTCCCACCGACTCAGGAGTTTTTAACCCAAATTTTTCTCCTCCCACACACGGGGCAAATCCATCCCCATTCTGCCTCCCAAAACGTGAGCCCAGCACAGGACAAGGCACTCCCTTGAGCAAGGTAAACATTTGTGATTTAAGAGGCTGGTGCAAGAGAAATCCTGGTTATTGAAGTTCCACGGAGTTTTCTGCCAGTGAGGGTTTCATTCCCCACCTTCCATTCCTGTTTGTGGGCAGAATTTCCTTCCCTACTTTGTCTCAAAATCGACTGAGCAGAAGGAGGTTCCAGGTTTTAACAAATGAAAGAATTACCAACGTCCTCAGCTCTGGAGCTTTGGCAGAATATCCCTTTCAGCACATAAGACGCTCATCAGACAGGAATACAACTTTGTTTGTTTTTGTATGAAAAAGTGCACTTTTTACTGCAAAAAATTAGGGATTCTGGTGCAAAAATAACAAATCCATCTACATAAAGATGAGTATTTATGGTATCAACAAGGGTTTTTTGTTTGTTTTTTTTTTCTCCAAGTCAATAAAGTTAGAAAGAGCCTTTGCAAACTCTGAAATTCCTATGGTTAAAATAAAATTAAATCATTAAAATATTACTGGATAAAGTATTAAAGGAGAAGGAGGTAAGAGGGAGGAGGTTACTCTGGGAAAGGATCTGTACAAAATCACGATTTCATCTGCGCCGTGGGGGGAAATCAGGAAATCAGAATGGAGAGAAGCCCCACAGAAAGGAATTTTTATGCCTAAAAATCCTGATTTCCAGTCAGATTTCAGGCACCACTGCTCCCTCCTGCAGCAGCTCCGTGCCTGAGCCGTGGCTGGAGTGAGAAACCCAGGAGAAATTAAAAATATTCAGGAGTCACAAGGAATTAAAACCACAAACCTCCAGGGGCAGAGCTGCTGCAGCTCCCGTGGGGTGGGGATTCTCCAAATTCCCTCCTGCCCAAGGTTTTCCCATTTTTGGTTTGAAGAAGCTCCTCCTCCTCCTGCAATCCCTAAAACATTCCATAAAAAAAGGAATTATCCCACCAGGGCAACGAGCCAGAGATTCCCAGGTTGGTTCAGGTGGGAAGGGACCTTAAAGTTCCAATTCAGCTCGGGATCATTTGAGCACCAGGAGAAACCCCAGCGGATTTTTAACTTTGTTTAGAATTTTTCCTACCAAAACCAACCCCACTGGGAGCCTGTGCTGCCCCAGCAGGCCTGGAATCTCCTGGGCAGGAAAAATCCTGGAATAATCCCCTTTCCAGCCCTGGGAGGTTCAGGGTCACCTGCCTGGGACACGGGGGGGGTTTGGATGCTGCAGCCACACCTGGCCCAGGTGAGTTCAGACACAAAAACCTTTCCCTACATTTTCTGGGATTTTCCACAGCACAAACCCCACGGGAGGTGATAATCCCACATCCCACCCCCAAGGATGCATCCATCCCAAATTTATCCCAAAACAGAGCGACTTTTTAGGGTATTTTGGGGTTTTTCAATGATGTTTCAAACCCTGCAGGTCCCAGCCAGGTCCCTCTCCTGGAAAACCCTGGAATCTCAGCAGCTCCTGGAATCTCCTGCATTACAACCCCACACTCCACACTCCAACCTTCTTCCCAACCTTTCCATCCTTTCCCACCTCTCCCAGTGCTTGGGAATGCTCCAGACTCTGATTTTTTCCCCAAAAAATCTGTCCCCCACCAAAAAAAATTCCAAATAACGTTTGAGCACACCAGAGATTGGGAGGGATCCCTGAGGATCCCCAAATCCCACGGGAATCCTTCAGCTCGGGGCCTTTCCAAGCTCCCAGCTCTGCTTTTTATTTTTTCCTGGGGTTACCAAGCAGATTCCCGAGTTCAATTCCCCTCCCAACCACCAAACCGAGTCCCTGGAGCTCCCCAAAATCCTCTGCAGCACTTTTGGGGTTGGGACAATTCAATTGTCATCCCAAACACTCCCCAGCACTCGGGCCAGCCCCAGCTCCAGGCAGACAAACGACATCAGACCCTTCCAAATCCTCCCTTCCACACCAAAAATCCTCAGCTCCCTTTCCCCCCTTCCCCAAACCTTTATCCCCAGGAGAGAATTTTGCAATCACAGCATCCTAAAAACCTCCCCAGGTTTTTTTTGTTACGTTTTCCCCAAGTTACAGGCACAGGAACCTGAACTTCCTACGATTTTACTCACGAGCACAAAGATTTTTGGGGTTGGCACCAGGTCTCCCAGTCAGTGCAAATTAGCAAATTCTATTAATTGATGATGCGGAAAGCAAAAACATTTAGCAAAACATCAGCTTTTTGAAGCTCTGTGTCAGCTTGATGATATTCCCAAAGGAAATATGGATCTGTAGGAAAAGCTTTGTGAATTGAACAAAAAAAGCCTTTAAAAAAAACCAAAAAAACTAAAAAACCAAAGAAAAACCAACCCTCAAAGTATTTAATTTAGGTCATATTAAATAAAATTAGTTTAATGCCATTTTCCCCCAAAAGAAATTTCTCTACCACCTTTTATAAACACAACCTCAGGACTAATTCCCCCAAAAGCCCCTCCAAAACAACAAAAAAAAGGAGTATAAAATAAATTATGTTTCCTAAGGAACTGATCACAAGGAGCTTCCCAAAAATCCAGATTGTGAGGAAAAGCCCAGCTCGAAGCAACGCCCAAAACATCCCCAAAAAATTGGGATTTTTAACACTGCCACAGCCCAGGCCAGGAATTGCAGCCCCAAACTCCGGATTTTCCCCTGGAGCAGCAGAGAACAGCCAGGAAATTGAGTATTTTTAGGTGCTGAGCAGGATCCAACTCCCCAGGCTGCAAAAACTCGCGTGGGAGACGCTCTGCCCACGGAGCTGCTGCTGCCTGAGCTCCTGCCTGAGCAGCCTGGGCTTCCAGACACGGCCTGGGATGGCCAGGGGCATCTCCAGCCACGGCCTGGGATGACCAGACATAGCCAGGAATGTCCAGCCATGTCCAGGACATCTCCAGCCACGGCCAGGGGTGTCCAGCCATGTCCAGGGGTCTCTAGACATGTCCAGGGGATGTCCAGCCACATCCAGGGGTCTCCAGCCATGGCCAGGGATGCCCAGGGGTGGCCAGAGCATCTCCAGACACATCCAGATGGTGTCCAGTCATGACCAGGGGATGCCCACCCATGTCCAGGGATGTCCAGCCACGTCCAGGGCATCTCCAGCCACGTCCAGGGGAAATTCAGACACATCCAGGGGAAATTCAGACACATCCAGGGGAAATTCAGACACATCCAGGGCATCTCCGAGGCTCCAGAGGGAGCAGGGCCAGGAATGCACAGGGAACACCTCACGTGGAGATGCTGATCCCACCAGGGCCTCTCTGGGGGTCCCACCAGCCCCTCCCGCCCCTGCTGGGATTCCATGCCTGGAATTTTGGGAATCCACTGATTTCCCCCCCTTGCAGATTCAGGTGGAGGAATCAGCTTTCCCGGGAATAATTCCATCACCAAACCTTGTGGGATGTTCCTCCTCCCCAAGTTCGGCAGCTACAAAACACCCAGGGCAAAAAAACTTCTCACCAACAAAGGAAAAATCCTAGGGGGATAAAGGAGCTCAACTAAGCACAAAAAAAAAAATTAAAAACTGCTTCAAAGCATGAAGATTTCGACAAAATATTAAATAGAATAAATTACTAATCAGGAAATCTGGCAAGTGCTACCTGGGATCGGATGGGAACGATGGAAGGCAAATCCTCTGAGCAGGAAAGCCTGGACAGGGAACAGAGAAGGGATTTCCTTGGGTTTATCATAAAAAATTCCTCCTGCTCAGGTGGCCTGAGCAGGGTCCTTGCAGCTGCAAAGTGTCCCAAGGGTGGCTTTGTCCTTTGTCACCAGACATGTCCTGGCAGCTCTCACTGAGAGTTACAATAGCAGAGCCAGTCAGCACCAGAGAAATTCAAATTATGGGGGTTTTAAAACCTTTCAGGATGTTGGGTTTGTATTTTACAGGTTTGTAAAAGCATCCGTTCCAATCACAGATTTCTTCACTCTCCACGAGGCCTCAGCTCCCAATTTCCAGTCTGCTCCTGCTGGAACCTGGAATTCCAGCTGGGATTTTTGCTGGAGCCTCCAAATTTGGCAGCAAACCCCCAGACAGGGCCAGCAGCACCCAATTTCTGAGATTCTTCCCCCAAAACAATTCCTGGGAAAGCTCCCACCAGCAGCACCACTTTTGCCCCCTCCCATTGGGAGGGGGACACCAAGGAAGAGCCTGGAATCCTCACTCCAAGCAAAAATTCCTGGATTTCCAATCCCTGCCTCTGGATTCCAGGCAGTGGGGCTGGGTTGAAGTCCTGACATTTGGCTTTGCATTTTTACGCCTCCACTGAGCTGGAATTGGGATCTCAGTTAAAATTCACTCCCCCTGAGCTGGAAAAAGAGAGAAAATGTGCAGCTAAGGGAGTTAAAAATCACTGAACCTTCACCTTAAAAGCAGCAGTGAGCACCAAAATAAAGGTAAAGATCTCCTGTGGGGGAAGTGGCCCCAGCAAAGCTCTTTACCCCACTAATCATTGGTTTTGGTGGGGTAAAACGAGGTGTTTGGTGCAGAAGGTTCATGGTTGATCTCAGGGAGGGAGGTGGCCAAGAGAGAGGCAGGAAAATTTGGAAAGATTTTGGAATCAGGCTCCAAAAAAAAAAAAATTTAAAAAATAAAAATTCAGCTGGATTTGGGGTCCAAAAGGAACCCCCAAACACATCCCTGCTGCAGCTGCAGAGTTCCTGTGGATATTTGGAGGATGTGAGGTGAGGAATCAGTGCCTAAAATCCTTTTCCAAAGCAATTTCAGGCTCCTCATCCCCACCAAACTCTGCTTCCCAAGACAGCCCCACACCAGCCCAGCTCCAGCTGTCCTTCCACCACCATCACCCCCAATTTGGGTGGAAACAAACCCAAAACCAGGGGAAAGCCAACATTTCAACTCAAGAATTAGGACTGAGTGAGCAACTCCTGCACCTGCAGGCCAAGTCCAGGTGAGGAACTTCCCAGGTCAGGCAGGTGAGGATCCATCCCCTGGAATCTCCAGGCATGAGGAGCTGCAGGTGTTTTAGAGAAGAGACTCTGAATCCTTTGCTGCTCAGGTTGAAACTCACAGATTCGACACAAAAAGAAGTTAAATTTCTAGAAGCTGAATTTGTGGAATTTTCCTTTTTCTTTTTTGATTTTTTTTTTTAAGTCTCCAATTCTGTGTCCGGAACCTTTTTTTTTTTTTTGTGGGTTTTTTTTTTTTCCCCTCAATACTTCAGCAGGGAAAATTTTGGAAGTGCAATACTAGGAGAGCTCCTGGGCAGGCTCAGTGTTCGTGCTGACAATTGATTTTGTCTTCAGAATGCTCCAAAACATCCAGCATTTCCTCTATGATGGCCTGCAGGGCCCGGCCCAGCTGTTCTGCAGAGTAAGGTTTGCCCAGGGGGGGGCACGTGGACAAACGCCGACCTCCCCCGGCTCTGGTACAGGGAGGTGTAGTAGGTGAAGTCACACAGGTACCTGCAACACAAAAAACAGGATTTTTCAGAAAAAGAAAGGGATTAGAATGGGGAAAAAATGGGGAAAAAATGGGGAAAAAATGGGGGAAAAAATGGGGGAAAAATGAGGGAAAAAATGGGGGGAAAAATGGGGGGAAAAATGGGGGGAAAATGGGGGGAAAAATGGGGGGAAAAATGGGGAAAAAAACGGGGAAAAAAACGGGGAAAAAAACGGGGAAAAAATGGGGAAAAAATGGGGAAAAAAATGGGGGAAAAAAATGGGGGAAAAAAAATGGGGAAAAAATGGGGAAAAAATGGGGAAAAAAAGGGGGAAAAAATGGGGGAAAAATGGGGAAAAAATGGGGGAAAAATGGGGGAAAAATGGGGGGAAAAATGGGGGGAAAAATGGGGAAAAAATGGGGAAAAAAATGGGGAAAAAAATGGGGAAAAAATGCGGGGAAAAACGGGGAAAAAAACGGGGAAAAAAACGGGGAAAAAATGGGGGA
>JAHLSL010000236.1:392016-402745 GCA_025920805.1 Petroica traversi | reverse complement strand
CGGGGAAAAAAACGGGGAAAAAAACGGGGAAAAAATGGGGGAAAAAATGGGGAAAAAATGGGGAAAAAAATGGGGGAAAAAATGGGGGAAAAAATGGGGAAAAAAAGGGGAAAAAATGGGGAAAAATGGGTAAAAAAGAGCTGTAGGTTCCCATTGATCAGCACCACAGCGGCGCCCTGGGATTTAACATGGAATGCAAGGCAGGAATTAAGAGTTTGGGATTGTTCTAGGTAAATTTAGATTAAAAAATGGGAATATTTTTCTTTTTTTTTGGTCCTTTGACCACTGAAAACCAGGTGCTGCCGTGGGAGGCTTCAGATGCCACGTGGAGGTGGCACCTGGGGACACGTGGTGGCCTTGGCAGGACTGGGGAAGGGCTGGACTTGAGGATCTGAGGGGACTTTTCCAACTGTAATCCACAGAAAGTGTTTGGATGGAAGAGCTCAGGAGTGACACAAAGGGACCAGGAGTGACACAAAGGGCCCAGGAGTGACACAAAGGGACCAGGAGTGACACAAAGGGACCAGGAGTGACACAAAGGGACCAGGAGGCCGTGGCTGTCCCTGAGTCCCTGGCAGTGCCCAAGGACAGCCTGGATGGTTTGGAGCAGCCTGGGATGGTGGGAGGTGGCCCTGGGCAGGGCAGGGCTGGGACAGGGTGGGATTTAAGGTCCTGCCACCCCAACCACTCTGGGAGTCCCCGATTCCATAAACAAGGTGACATCACCAGGACTCCACTCCCTGGGAGCTCCAGGAGAGCCAGGCAGGGAGCGGCTTCAGATTGGAAAGGGGAATCTGGGTGGGATTTTGGGAGGGAATTCCTGGCTGTGAGGGCGAGGAGGGGCTGGGATGGAATTCCCAGAACACCCCCAGAAGTGCCCAAGAAGTGACGGAGTTTGGAGAACCTTGGGACAGAGCACAAAACTGCAAGACCCTTAAGCTCCCTCCCAACAGAAGCACCGCAGGATTCCCTGACTCCACAGCCCCGGGGACCACCCCGTACCTGCCAGCATCCTTGGAGATGGTGACAGTGACATCCAGCCCCAGGGCTGAGACCCTCCTGCACACGGTGTCCATGTCGATGATGGAGTCGATGCACTCGGGGCCTCCCTCCACGCAGCACTGCGAGCCCGGGCAGAAGCGACAGTTGTCCAGCCCCTTGTAGCCCACGTTGTGGCCACACTTCTCCAGGGTGACAGTGGTGGCCATGCCCGACACCCCCACGTGAACCACCAGCTGCCAGGGGAAAGGTGGAATGATTGCTTTGCCTTTCATTTTCTACACCTCTTACCCAGCTCTGTGCACCCACAGCATTTGCACACTGTAACCCTTCCCTGAGCCTGGCTTAAAGCTCAGTTTTAATCCCAGGGGCTCTGCAGGAGGGAGGTGAGCAGAGATCAATGGGATTCTCACAGCCCTGGGCCTGGGCTGGGATTAAAAAGGGGTTTGGGGTTCCTGATCCTCTCCCAGTGATGCCAGAATGATTTTTTCCTTTCCTTTCCCACCCCTTTTCCCCAGCTCTGAGCACCCACAGCCCCAGCAGAGCTGTGACCCTTCCCTGAGCCTGGTGCTCAGAGCTCTGGGAGTGCCCTGCAGGCCCTGAGGCTGAAGAGCCCAGAGCTGCAGAGCCAGGGACACCAAACATTCTGCTGGCTCAGGAAGCCAAGGGCCCCTGGCAGGACAGATTCTGGAAAGTCGAGCTGAGCCCAGCCCAGCCCCAGCATTGGGCTCCCTTGTTGGATCTGGGCTGTGTGAGGGCTGGAATTGTGTGTGTGACTGCTGGGTGTGTGCATTGTGTCACCTGGGGCAGGTGACACCCAACAGGATCCTGATTGAACCCCGAGCTAACGACCCCCAGCCCTCTCAGACCCCCAGCCCTCTCTCCGTGCCTGGAAAAGGCACCAAAGGGATGGGTTGGACTGTGAGAAATCCAGCCTGACTTTTGTGGGATCCCTCCCAGCTCAGGTACCTGGGCCTTGTCCAAAATCCCATCCAGCTCCCCTGGAGCCCCTTCAAGGACTGAAATCCTCCTTAACCCCCCCCGTGTCACTGCACTCAGGGAACCCTCTGGGCTCAGGCTCTGCATCACTCACTGGTGATCACTCCAAGGCTGGACTCGATGATCTCTGATCCTTTTCCAGCCTGGACGATTTTGTGGTGTGATTTTTGAGGTTCTCCCCACCCCAAACTGTTCTGGGATTCCACGATTCCATTCCTGGAGAACCAGGGAGGTGTCCCAGGGATTCTCCTGGGAGCCCAGCACAGCACAATCCTCCCCTTTCACCTCCTCCTGACCTAAATTGTGATTTAATCGGGGTAAAAAGGGCCATTGGCACCTCCTCAGCTGCTGGAGGAGCGCAGGTGGCACAGGCAAACCCGAGCAGTCTGGACAGCCCTGCACAGCAGCCCCTGCTCAGCCCCTGCTCTGGGATCCAGAGCTCTGAACTCCCACAAACTCCCATGGAAGAGGAAAAGACCCAGCCAGGGACAGCCAGGCTGAGGGAACACGTTAAAAAGGAGATTTCACTCGAAATCTGCTGCAGATTCCAACCCTTTGCTGGGTGGTTTTTCCCTTTTCCACCTTTTACTCACTCACTTGGGGACTGTGCTTCTTCCACAAGGCAGGGATGAGTCTCTGCACGGTCTGGTACTCGACGGGCACCTCGTAGACGTGCAGATCCACATCATCCCTCAGCCCCAGCTTCTCCAGCTCCTGGAACACCACACAAGCAAAACCAAGAGGGTCAGCCAGGAGGTGAGCAGAGGATTTGCTCCTGGGAGTAAACCAGGGACTAAAACCAGTTGACACCAGGTGTAACCTCATAAACAGCACCTGGAGTGAGTTGACAGCAACCACGGTAGAAAAAACCAACCCCAGGATGGAAGAACAAAGGGATCTGTCCACCTGTGCAGCCTCCCCCCAGAGCCGTTTGTCTGGCTCTGATGTGTGCGTGACAAAGAAATCAACATTTAACTGCCAACAGCACCAGCAACTCCCACGCTCCCAGGAGATCTGGGCTCTGTATTTATAGAGTCACAGTCCCTGCTTTTCTCCAGGAGTGACAACCTAGAGAAGGTGGGATTGGAGGGATTTTATCCAGCACCCAGGACTGCTGGCCTGGAGAGTGATTTCTCATTTATTTCCAGATAAAGAGCTCTCAGGGCTGGGTGATTCAGCTCAGCCAGTAAATTATTTCTTCCTCTCCAAGGTGAAAACATCCCAAATATCCTGGCAATATTGAGCCGATTTCCTACAAACCTTTTAAAACACAAAGTGTCAGTTAAATAACTTGCAAAAGACTTTGAAACCTCTTTAAAACAAGAGGAAAAAGGAGTTTTTTGGGTTTTTTTTATTTTTTTTTCCCCCCAGTATTCCTGAGTGGAAAGAGCTGCTTGATCCCAAAACTGGGAGCTCCCACAGGCTCTGGATGCTTCTCCCTTGCTGTGCTCTGGTTTCCCCAGTCCCACCAGTGAAGCTCCAGCTCTCAGAGCCATCAACCCCAAACTTCTAAAAACTCAAGGAAATACCACATGGTGTGAACACCTGAGAAAAAAAGGATTATTAAACAAATCCATCAGCTGAGCCGAAACTTTGGAGCCAGGAGGCAGCAGGAATAATTTTTCCAATGGGAGAAGAGATCTTGAAGGAATTCCTGCAGCATTTAACTGGGATCAAGTTTTCCTCTTGCCACCAAACATCCAAAATAACTGTTCTCCTGGCAAGAACAGGTAAAAACCACCAAACTATTCAAAATATCCCTGAAAAACAGTTCTCTCTGCTCCAGGCTTGGATTTGGTGATCAGAGCCACGATCTGGAGCAATTCTCAGGCTTTATTTTCCTCCTTGTGAGCTTCAGGCTGAGGAGTTTTCAGCTGTTTTCACCCTCCGACCTCATATTCCCCCCCCAGGTTAAAAATTAAAAATTAAAGACACTTGAAAGGAGAAGACAAGCTGAGTTTTGAGGCCTCCCCCATGCAAACGTGTCTGGCTATGGATTCTCTGTGTTTTTATTGGTGTGAGTGGTTTTCTACTAAGGAAAAAACCCCCAAAAAACACTTTTCACACTTGGGGATAACTGAAACAGCCAGAAAGGCCAGAGTGGGACTTTCAGGGCAAGGCAGATATGAGCAGTGATTCCCCTTGCAAACGTGCCTGGTTCTTGTCCCTCCGTGGTTTTATCAGCGTGAGGGATTTTCTACTGAGGAAAAAAACCCCAAAAAAACCACTTTTCACACTTGTAGGGCGATGTAACAAAACTGAGGATAACTGAAACAGCCAGAAAGGCCAGAGTGGGACTTTCAGGGCAAGGCAGATATGAGCAGTGATGATAAATCACTGGCTCAGCTCCCAGGGCAGGGCTGATATTGAAGCCTTGCTGTATTGATCAGTGTCTGGCACGCTCAGACATTCATTACAGGGAGGGATGCAAAAGGGGATGGCTCATCACAGCAAAAATCTGCCTTCACAACCTCCCCTGGCTGCGTGGGGCTTTAATCAAGAAAAGGGGTTTAGAAATGAGAATATTCAAACACCAGCCAGGCTCCTCTGGAGGAGAATAAACTCTTCAGCAGCGTGAATTGGCTGGAATTCAGCTAAGGAGAGGTGATGCTCCTGGAGATGGAGGATTGGGAAGGAAACAGCTCCTCCAGGATGGATTTGATGCTGGGAAGCTTCACTGGATGAAGAGAGAAACCTCCCCACCTCCTCCAAGCTGCTCAAACCTGAACTTTACCAAGCCACAACTCTGCTTTTTAACCAACCCCAGCGCTCCATAATGAAGATGTTTGTAAAACCTGAACTTTACCAAGCCACAACTTTGTTTTTAACCAATTCCAGTGCTCCATAATGAAGATGTTTGTAAAACCTGAACTTTACCAAGCCACAACTTTGCTTTTAACCAATTCCAGCGCTCCATAATGAAGATGTTTGTAACCTTCCCCCTTTTCCCTTCCCTGAAAATCTAAAACCTCCTCCCCCTCCCCTCAGCCCTGTCTACCTGACAAACAGAGCCCACTGAACATGTGTGACCGATTCCCTGACCCCTCCACAATGCTGCTCTTTGTGAGCCCCTAATATCCTTATCAGGTCTGTCTAGACACCCTGACAGCAATTGTCCTTGCTAATGTCAAAATGCACTCTGACCTCCCTCCTCCTCCTCCTCCTCCTCAGCCAGGAGCCTTTTGGGGGCTGGGAGGGGATGAAGGAGCCCAGCAGCTTCAGAGTGCACAGGTCACACCTGTGCCCACACCTCAGGGAGGGCAGGAAAAGGTGATGAGAAAAGCTCTTTTTTAGGGATTTTTTTTTTCTCAGGATTCCCTCCCCAGGCAAAAATTATAAAAAAAAAAAAAACAACCTGAAGCAAAACACCAAAATGCTGAAAATACAAATCTGAAAGCCCAAATTAACACTGCCTCAAATATAAAGCAAAAGGGTGTTTTTCTTCCTGCTGGTTTTATAGGAATGCTCTCCCCCATGAGAAAAACCCAAATATTTCATTGGGGTTTTTTTTTCTTTTTTTGGGTGAAATTTTGGAACGTTTCGTTTCGGCAGCATTATCAGATTGCTGTAAATACACTGTTTAAGGTACCCATGTGTAAAAATCAGTCAGCTTGCAAAACCAGACAGAAACTCACTGCTCTTCCAGGGAACACTCTCACCGTGTCCGGAGAAGCCAAATAAAACCAGGGGAAAACAAAAAAAGCCCAAAAAGTGAATTTCATCGGGACGCAGCACAAAAAAAGATGTAATAAACCAGAACCAGCTCAGCCCTAGAGCTAGGAAGGATTTGCAAAGATTGTTTAATTGATTTTTCTTCTATTAAAATGCAGATCACACCGTCTGGGCCTGGGGAACTCAGACACGCCTTTGTGTCCGACTCCGCTCCATGAAGTCCCGTCTGAAACTCGCACAATGCCCACCTCGCTGGGCTCAAAGACATGCTGTTCCTTTTTGTCTGGGCCTCTGGGGGCTGAGAGGGGCAAGGAAAGGCAAATCCTCCCCGCTGCTCCCAGCTGATGTTTGCAGTCACAATAATCCTCCCGAGCCGGAGCCGGAGCCTCCTGCGAGCTGCGCTTTGGGCTCAAAACTGCCCCAAATAGGAGTTTGTCCACTCAAAACAGCCCCAACTCTGAGTCTGTCCACTCAAAACTGCCCCAAATAGGAGTTTGTCCACTCAAAATATCCCAAATTCTGAGTTTGTCCACTCAAAATATCCCAAATAGGAGTTTGTCCACTCAAAACTGCCCCAAGTCTGAGTTTGTCCACTCAAAATATCCCAAATTCTGAGTTTGTCCACTCAAACCAGCCCCAACTCTGAGTTTGTCCACTCAAAACTGCCCCAGTTCTGAATTTACCCACTCAAAATATCCCAAATTTTGAGTTTGTCCACTCAAAACAGCCCCAAGTCTGAGTTTGTCCACTCAAAACTGCCCCAAGTCTGAGTTTGTCCGCTCAAAACACCCACAGTTTTGAGTTTATCCACTCAAAATACCCCAAATTGTGAGTTTAGCCACTCAGAACATTCCCAAGTCTGAGTTTATCCACTCAAAACATCCCCAATTTTGATTTTATCCCTCAAAACATCCCCAATTTTGAGTTTATCCCTCAAAACATCCCCAATTTGGAGTTTGTCCACTCAAAACATCCCCAACTCTGGGTTTCCTCACTCAAAACATCCCCAGTTCTGAATTTACCCACTCAAAATACTCCTAACTCCGAATTTATGCACTCAAAACATCCCAAATTTTGAGTTTAGCCACTCAAAATACCCCCAGTTCTGGGTTTACCCACTCAAAACTCTCCCAGCTCTGTCTTTATTCACTCAAACCTCTCCCAACTATGAGTTTTAGCCACTCAAAACTCTCCTAATTGTGCATTTACCCACTCAAAACATCCCCAATTCAGAGTTTACCTCCCAAAACACCCCCAATTCTGAATTTACCCACACAAAACATCCCCCGAGCCCCTAAAAATGGATTTTAAACGGAGGGGCTGACTTCACCCACCAGTGCTGCTGGGCTGAAGGAGCTGCTTCTCTTTAGGTTTGTTTTTTATTTTATTTTATTTAAGCAACACCACAACACCCACCACTCCTCCTGCTCCAAAAACACCCTTTTGTCTGTCTCCTCTAAAATAAAATCAGCTATTTCCAACAGCTGACACTACACCAGCAACAACAACCAAATCAGAGAGCCTCAATTCTGATTTTTAGCAATGCCCTGTGATTTTTTCCCCCTGCCTATTCCTCCCAAACTGACCCAAACTTATATTTATTAATTGCCAAAAAAAAGCCCTTGGAAGCAAATGTTTTGTCTTCTCCCACCAGGCAGCACATCAGACAGCTGGACATTAGTTGGCTGTAATTGATTAGAGTTTGTGATTTAATTTAAAAGCATTTGAAAGAAGATATTAATCTCATGGCTCTGAAGGGGAGAGAGACGTGGTGGGGAGAAAAATAGATTTAATTCCCTGGACAACTGCACTAAAAGGTGGAATTCCCAAAGGCTTTGCCACAAACCCCATCCAGAAGTGACAAGGAAGAAGTGGGAAAATGTGGCAGCACCATCCCTGTAAGAAGTGGATTTTTACAGAAAAAAAAACCTCTTAATTCCATCAAAAAGAGTTTAATTCCTTCCCCTTGCCTCATTTGTGGGATGCCAGCCCCACACAGATGAACTCCTGGGGCACAGGGTGGGATTTTTGGGGTGTCCTGGGCAAGGCCAGGAGTTGGAGTGGATGATTCCCTTCCAGGATATCCCAGGATTTTAGGGATGTGCCCAGGCAGACACAGAGCTTCGAGTGGCATAAACTGGATTTTTCAGAGCAGGAAAATCATTTCCCCAGGAACTCCCCTGGCCCATCAGCCAAGCAGAGATGCAGGGGGAGAAAAAAAGCAGCTCTGCCTCGGAAATCAAATTCCTGACACTCACAGAACTCCACAAAACCACCTGGAAATGTCCTCTGAAGGGATGACACTCGGTTTAAGGTGAACCAAGTGGCCCAGCTTCAAGTGAGAGGAAAAAACATCCAGATTCCTCTGGGTCGGTGGCTTGGGTTGTTTATTTTGAATTCTCCAGGGCAGAGGAGGATTCCAAGCTCCCTGCCCCATTTAAAACCATCCAGAGCAAGGAATTCCTTCCTTGCCTCAGCCACATTAACCCAATCTCATTAAACCCCACCAGCTAAGGGATTGTTTCCTGAGCAGGGAATCAAACATTATCCAGCTGACCATCTGGATACGTGCGCTGAGCTCGGTGAATAAACGGGGAAAGAAGTTGTAAGTTTTAAAAAAGAGCTGAAACCCCAAATCTGCAGGGATCTGCCCTGAGAGGGCAGTTTGGGGGTTACCTGCACTGCAATCCAGCTGGCGTTCACAGCGTGTTCTCCAAACGGCCCAAACCCTGCAAGAGAAGAAAAAACCAGAGATTTAACTCAACTTCCAAGCTGCAAAGAGGTTTGGGCTTTCCTGGTTTAGTTCTCCTGAAAAACAAAAATCCCCTTCTACCACTCAATCCTTATTTCTTCACATCTGAGCATCAAACAAGACACCTGCACTGGAATATTTCAACTCCAGCCTCGTACAGTGAAGGAAAACAACAACTTGCTTGAAAAGAAATTTGGATTTTTTCTTGGGGAGAAGAATTTTTTCCTTCCTGCCCAGGTTGGGAAAACTTGTTATTCCCAGCTAAGTTGCCCGATGTCACGGAATTAGAATCATGATTGGATTTTCTATTCCTGATTGCTTCAGCCCACAGCAGATGCTTCCTCAAGCCTGCCTCAAATGTTCCTTCTCCAAGGTCCTCTCCAAGATCTTCGTTAGCATTAATTACACCTCACAAGGAAATAAACAGAGCTGTTGACAACCCACCTACACCACGGCAAAGGCTTTATCAAAAACCACTTCCTTCAGCACCTCTAAATTCCTAATGAATAACTCTGGAGTTAACTGGTAATCCATAAGATTCTTTTTTTCCCTGAGCAAGCACACAAAGGTTGGGCAATTTATCTGGGCGTAACGTCGATGTGCTTTAATTTAAAATGTCAGCGTTGCCCTCTGAGCCCCGTGCAATTAGGGGACATAAATCCCACCCAGCCCCTGAAAGGATCCGAGAGGGACCACAAATATCAGGTGACACCTTAATGGAAATGTTGGATTTGCCCTCCCCAGCCAGGCTGAGGTGATGCTGCACAGCAGGAATTTCCCAAGCGTGGGCTCGTCCACGCCCGTGGATCTCAACCCGGGGCTGCCAAAATAAATATTCCCACAAAATCCAAAATGCTGGGGGTGTTTTCCTGCCAGCAGAACTGCAGGGGTGTGAGACACGCTGAGACAGGGGAACGAGTCAAATTAATGCCTTTCCTGCAAGTCCCACACGACTTTCTGGGAAGCAAACGCCGAGACCCGCTAAGTTTAATTCCTAAATAAAGCACGGCCATCCCATAAAAGAGATTAAATCCATATTTTAACACCCGAGCCACGGAAAGGCCGGGATTCCACAGGTGCCCAGGCACCTCCAAATCCCGAGGCAAACTGGCACAAACAGCGCTGGGGTTATCCCTGCCCTGACTCATGCCCAGATCCCTGCAGTTATCCCTTCCATCCCCGGGTTATCCCTTCCTGGGAACATAAGGAACTTTGTCAGCAGATCCAACCCCACGGAGCCACATCCACCCCGGGGCCCTGCAAGGCTCATTAGCACTAAACCAGCTGCAGGGATCGTGACGGGATTATCTCCTTAACGAGTTCTAAAAAAGAAATTGTGCACAAACCATGCTCATCCCCGGCCAGCCCGGGCTGGGAACCCACTGGGAGCACGAGGCCGTGCCCAGTTGTAAAGGGAATTCGGTGTGACACCGATGGCATTATCAAACAGGGACAGGCAGGGCTGGCAAGGCAGCCACGGCGTTTTGCAACCAGACTTCCCTGAATTAAAAAAAAAAAGGGGGAAAAAAGAGCGTGGAGGAGCCTTGTGAGCAGCAGAACGTCTCCTGACGCAAGGTTTCTGTTTAGTCACCGCCGCTCGGCGCTGGGGTTGGGGTTGGGAGAGGCAGATTTGCCACCTGCTCCTTGGCTCCCCACAAGTGCTCCCTGGAAAAGGCGCTTTTGCCTGAGATTTCGCTGCTCCAGCGAGCCCCTGCTATTCAAACAGCCTCAACTTCAGCTGCTGGGGGAGACCTGAATAGTTTCGGCGAGTTCCCCATTTGTCACAGGACGGCCTCACCCACAAATCACCCCGAGCAGCCTTTGTACCCCGGGAAGGGCCTGACAGCGCCGGGGCCTCTCCTTCCCTGGGCTCATTCTTCCCCCGGGTGCTTCTGCCGAGCCTCGGGGGTGCCCTGGGAGCAGCTCCCCCACCTTGGAGGCTCGGGGTGGGGTGGGCCGTGGGCAGCTCCCCGCTCCCCACATCCCAAATGTGTTTTCAGGCTCCTTGGGAGGCTCAGTTCCCATTTTTTCCATGACCAGCAAATCTTTGGGATGGGGTCAGGGGGTGGGAAAAGGGGACCTGAGTGTCCAGTGGCTGGACAAGTGTTAGGAGAGCTCCTCGCCACTGCATGTCCCCAGCTCTGACAGCCCTGACCCGCAGCCCCAAAGCCCCCCAGAGCACCCCACACAGGGGACAATCCCCCCAACCAGCCCCCGAGGGGACAGTCCCGCTCTCCATCCCCTCAGTCACGCTCTGATGGGACACCGGACCCCCCTCACCTCAGGGCAGGGGTCTCCCAGCACTTA
>JAHLSL010000236.1:364240-378549 GCA_025920805.1 Petroica traversi | reverse complement strand
AATTCCGAGATCCCCAGGGAAAATTCCGAGATCCCCAGAGAAAATTCTGTGATCCCCAGAGAAAATTCCATGTTCTCCAGAGAAAATTCCGTGATCCCCAGGGAAAATTCCCAAAGAAAATTCCGCGAATCCCACAGCTCACCCCGATCAGGTTTGGTATCAGCACCAAATTCAGGAAATTCAGAAGAAACCCGGGAGCCTCTGGCTCGCAGAGGAGCTCCGGGAGCCGCTGGTGTTTGGCTTGGCTGCCTCTCCTTGACCAGCGAAGCCACCCCTGATCCCCTCGGATCTGAAGCGTCTCCAGGCTGGATGTTTGCAGATCCCGGGCAAAATTCCCTTTGCTCTCCCCGCGTTTTGTGCTCGCAGCCCGGGCACCGGAGGCTGCGGTGACACCGCGGGTGTTTGTTCCAAAAAAAGCCCCAAAAAGCCCCGGATTCCCGAGGTTCTGGCACGGGGAGACTCCCAAAACAAGGGATGAGAGGGGGATCGGCCACAGGATCCACAGGGAGCGTTGGAACCACCGGGATGGAGTCAGAAATCGGAACCAGGTGGAAAACCCAGGATATGGAACATCACCCACAAAATCCACAAGGGTCCATAAACCCCGAGGGGGAAACCCGAGCAATTAAGTCATTTGAAATGTCAAATATCCCACGGACCCCACATTTGGATGTGACAGATGGACGAAAAGACAGACATTAAAAATTCCTGAAAACTAACAAAGGAACCGTGATTAATTCCCCTCTGTTCCAGGGCAATCGCGTTATGTACACACAAAGGAGTCATAAAAATTCCAGGATGACGGAACAAAACCCTTCCAGAGCTCCAGAGATAAAATACAACCGTGCTGGAGGGAGCTGGAGCGGCCCAGGGAAGGAGAACGCCCGGGGTGGCTCCCACATTTTCCTTTGGATTGAAATCCCTTCCCAAAGGTGTCCCAGGAGGTGGCACCTGCTGGAAATGCTGCTGGACAGGGGACAGTTCCTTCCTGGTGACACCAGCCAGGCTTTGAGGTCCCGTGGGATGGGCTTTGGGAAGCACCAAAAAAATCTGGGATGCGGGGGCAGAAAAAGGAAAGGGAGGAGTGGAAAGGAAAGGAAAGGAAAGGAAAGGAAAGGAAAGGAAAGGAAAGGAGTCAAAGTCCTCCTGTGCCACGGCCAATTTCAAACTCCCGCGGAGTCCCAAGAGCCGGAACTGAGCGTTTAGGAAGGAGAGAAAATGAAGGCATGAAGTCAAAATCGCTGCAGTCCAAGAGGCAGGCGCTCCCTCCGGCCCAGAGGAAGATTTTCCAAACCAAAACCACAAAGCAAATATCATTAGAAGAGGCCGCGGCGCTGCTCGGTGACTCGTTCATGGCTTTTGTGGGATGTTTTTCATCAAATCCGGCTGTGGAGTCTGCGAAATTAATTAAGGAGAGGGGCTGAGCGGTGCCAGGGGCTGAGGGGGGTTCAGTACGAGGAGAAAAATCCCCTGAGAGCAGCGAACCCCCGGGCAGCCCCGCAGGGATGGGGCTCCAGCATCCCAAAATCCCCAAATCCTCAGGAATTGCCGAGGAATCCCATCCTCGCTGGGCCCGGGGCTGCTCGGAGCTCCTTCCCCTCCTCGGCAGCGGTGACCCGGCCTTGGGGACACCATTCCCACATCCAAATGGGCCGTGAAACTCCCGGGGTGCTCGGGAATCCTGGCTGGGGAAAGCTGGGAATGGGGGGGAAATTAAATAATAATAAAATAATAATAATAATAAATAATAATAAAAAATAATGAAATAATAATAATAATAATAAATAATAAAAAATAATAAAAAAATAAACGTGGGGATTGGGGTAAAATGACGTGAAATAGAGAAAAGAGAGGGAGGGAAGGGGCAGGGCCGCTGTCCCCGGGCTGTCCCCGTGTCCCCGCAGGCCCTGGCAGGTGGCAGAGCAGCCCTGCCCGGCTCTGTCCCCGTTCCAATCCCGGGTTTCCAGCCAGGAGAGCAGCGCCGGGCCGGAGCCGGGGCAGCCCAACACAGAGCGGCAACACAGAGAGCGAAATGATGACTTTCGGAAAGCCCCGGGATGGGGGAGGCTCCGGCCCGGCTCTGCCGCCGTAAAAAACCCAAACAAACAAATAAACAAACAAATAAACCAACAAACCCAAAAAATCAACCCCAAAACCAAAGCAAAACAAACCAAAAAAACCCACAACAAACAAACAAAAAACCAAAAAACAAACAACAAACAACAACCCCCCCCCAAAAAAACAAGAAAAGAAAACAAAACCAAAGCAAAAAACCCCACAAAAATTTAAAAAAAAAATCCCCAAAAACGGACCCCCCCAAAAAACCTAAACAAAACAAAAAAAACAAAAAAAATCCCCCCAAAAAAACCCCAAAACAGCTTAATGTTTTTTCAGTGGAGGCTGCAGGGGAGCTCAAGGAGGCAGAGCCGGCTCGGGACCAGGGACAGCCCAAAGCCCGGGATGTGCCATTCCCTGCCCTGCAGCTGCCTCCCCGCTCCAGCTAAAAACAGCTGGATTTTGGAATGGAATGTGACCTGGATAGGTGGCCGAGGGACACCTTGGATTCATCCTTTTTTTTTTTTTTCCATTTGGCGTGTATCTTGAAAAAAAAAAAAAAATCTTTTATTTCAAACCCAAATCCGGCGGCTTCCAAAAAGCCTTTTATAAATTTTTTTTCCTCTATTTTTTTATTGTAGTCCCTCTTTGATAATGGAAAAATTCAGCCGGGAGGCAGCTCCCTGAGCAGGATGGGAAAATCTCCTGCGGGGAATTGTTCCCCTCCCTCCTCGCAGCAAAGACAGAGCTCCCACCTCGCCCCTCAGCAGGGACTCAATGCCCCACAGCAGCCTGGCCCAGCCGAAAGAAGAGTTTGACACAAAATTGGAGAGCTGCCAAAAATAAATAAAAAAGAATTAAAAATCCCTAATTGAAAGTGGTTCCTGGCGACCCCTCCTCTGTCACCGTGAGTTATGAGCGCGCTCAGGGTTTGCAAACCTCATCCCATTTTTATGCTTCCCTTTTCCTCCTGTCTGGGCACATTCTGGGATGTGGGAGAGCGGTGGCTCTGCCTTTTTTCTACTTTTATTTGTATTTGTATTTGTATTTGTATTTGTATTTGTATTTGTATTTGTACTTGTATTTGTATTTGTATTTGTACTTGTATTTGTATTTGTATTTGTACTTGTATTTGTATTTGTAGTATTTGTAGTATTTGTAGTATTTGTAGTATTTGTAGTATTTGTAGTATTTGTAGTATTTCTATTTCTATTTCTATTTCTATTTCTGTTTCTGTTTCTGTTTCTGTTTCTGTTTCTATTTCTATTTCTATTTCTATTTCTATTTCTGTTTCTGTTTCTGTTTCTATTTCTATTTCTATTCCTATTTGTATTATTTGTATTTGTATTTGTATTTGTGTTTGTATTTGTGTTTGTGTTTGTGTTTGTGTTTGTATTTGTATTTGTATTTGTATTTGTATTTGTATTTGAGTTTGTGTTTGTGTTTGTGTTTGTATTTTATTTTTCCAGATCCATCTCTTTCCCTGGAGCCATGACCCGGATTAGGAACAGATTAAAAGTTCAGGCTCTGATGAGCCGAGTCCCCCAAAAGCGAGGCCCAGATGGGATTTGCAGCCCCTGGGGGTGTCCTGCACCTTCTCCTGGTGGGACGGAGATTTTGGAGGACGAGATCCATGGGGGGCAGGAACAGAAGTTCTGTCACATCTCCAGGGTTCCTGAATTCCTCCTGTTCCACCTGAGCTGCTCCAAAATTGTGCAACTGCCCCCAGGACACGGAACAGACCCCCAGGACACGGAACAGACCCCCAGGACACGGAACAGACCCCCAGGACACGGAACTGACCCCCAGGACACGGAACTGACCCCAGGACAGTGAGCTGACCCCCAGGACATGGAGTGGACCCCCAGGACACTGCTCTGACCCCCAGGACACTGCTCTGACCCCCAGGACCCTGCACTGACCCCCAGGACTCTGTGCTGACCCCCAGGACACGGAACAGACCCCCAGGACCCTGCACTGACCCCCAGGGCACTCCACTGACCCCCAGGACACAGAACTGACCCCCAGGACTCTGCTCTGACCCCCAGGACTCTGCTCTGACCCCCAGGACCCTGCACTGACCCCCAGGACACTGAGCTGACCCCCAGGGCTCTGCAATGACCCCCAGGACACAGAACTGACCCCCGGACACTGCTCCGAGCCCCCAGACAGTGCTCTGACCCCCAAACTCCCTGCAGTGCCCGGCCCGGCCGAGCAGGATGCTCAGAGGGTCGGCTGAGCTCTCCCCATTCCAAGGAAATGTCCGAGCTCCTTTGGGGATTCTCCCACCAAGACCAATCCTTGTTTTGCCTCCCCACAGCCCCAGGGACCCTCCGGGGTCTCTCCCGTCTCCACCCCGGTGCTGCAAACCAGGGGGGGCAGGCTGGATTCGGGCCTCACAGGCACATCCAGGGAGAACTTTGAGTAAAATCCTTGGGAATTTGGTGCCTTTCCTCCCGGCAGAGCAGGATGGCAGCTCTCAGCTGCCCCTGGGGCTCAGCCCGGGAGTTCTGCTCGCTCCTCCCTCTCCACCTCGTTCCAGCCAGGTAAAACCCTTCCAAAATCCGGGCTCTGAGCGGGGCCATCCCGAATTACAGAGCCGGGCTGTGACTCGAGCTGCAGCTGGAGTTTTGCTGCCGGGCCGGGAGAGCTCCCGGGGCTGCACTTCAAAGCTTCTCCAAAATCCTCTGCCACGGAAACGGCCGCGCCCGCGGCTCCAGATGCCCGGCAGGGCTGCGGATAAAACACTTGGAGTGTTTGGCCCGGCTGGGGAGGGTGAGGGAATCGTGGAGGTTATGGGAACACGCGGGAGCATCAGCCCAGAGCCGAGCCCGGCTCCTCCCGGGGCTGGGAGAAGGACCTGGAGCATCGGGATGGAGGAATCAGGGGCATCTCCCGCTGTTCCGGGTGGATTCCAGCCTGGGTTGGGAATTTCCAGGGATCCAGGGGCAGCCACGGCTCCTCCAGGCCTCCGAACCCTCAGAGTTCCAAAAACCCTCCCATGGGATTGAAGGGGACGCTCCTTGGCTCCCCCGCCCTCGGAGGCGCAGGAATTGCTGTCCCAGCCAACAGCAGCTCCAAACACAACGGATTCCCTTGAACCCCCCCAGGAGCGGAGCCAAAGCCACCTGCCCGGGGCCAGAGCAGCAGGAGCTGAAATCTCGTCCTGAATGAGCCTCTGTTCCCTCTCTGCCTCCCCGGGGCCGGGCTGGCACGGGGAGCGCTCCCTGCTGCACTCCCGGCCCGGGGATGCTCAGGAGCACCGGGAATGCCGTGACAGGGACAGGGGAGACCCCCAGGGTCACCCCCGGAGGGGATTTGTCCTCCCGGTTCCCCCTCTGGGCAGGACACGTTTTAATCCGTGCATTTGCATTAAAAAAGATCCACCCAGAAAGGCGACGGGAGCAGCAGGGAAAGCGGGGGTTTTAATATTTATTTTTAAAATATTTATTATTTTTTCATGTTTTTCATATGTATTAAATTTTTCATATTTATTATTTTTCATATGTATTACGTTTTTATATTTATTATTGTTCATGTTTATTAATTTTACTATATATTCTTTTTAATATATATTCTTTTTAATATTTATTATTTTTCATATTTCTTTTTTCTTTTTTTTCGTTTTTTTTTCATATTTATACCTCAAAAAATAATAATTAAAAAATGGGGGTTTAAGATCCAGCCTTTTCTACTCCTCCGGGCTGGCATCCACCTCCCTCCCCTGCCAGGCAGCCCCGCACACCAATCCCCAGCCAATAAATCCTCTTCCTCATCAAACATCGCGGGTCTCAATTAATTAAATGAGCACAACAACCGCAGTCCCTTCAGCAATCAGGGAAGTGGCTGAGTAATTAGATGGAATGTTAATTCCATTTCCAGGAGGGGGGGGGGGAAGAAATAAAAAGAAAGAAAGGAAAAAGGAGAAGGAGCAAACGAGATTTTGTTTGATGAGAGGGGAAATCAAAAGTCACTTCATAAAGTTCCCCAATCGGCTGGAAAATGAACCCTGCAAGGACAGGACGAGCCGGGAATGAGGCTCGGGCAGGTAAAAGCCACGTGAGGATGGATTTGTGTAACACCGGCCTGGCCTGGCCTGGCCTTTTCCATGGGGAAGGATTTCAGCGGCGGCGGCTCCATCCCGCCCCTGCTGCCGATAAGGCTCTTATCAGCCTCCCCCAGCCCGGCAGATCAGCCCAGCTCTGCCCGGAGAGAGCCGGGAGCAGCTCCAGCCCGGCCCGGGAATCCAGGATGGGCAGGGGACATGCGGGGTCACCCAGCGGTGACAGCAGAGTGACCCTGCTCTCTGAGGGCTTTGGGGTGTCATTTTTGTGTTTAAATGTGGCTCAGGAGCAACAAAAGGTGCGAGGATTCAGCCGGGAGCTCCCGGGGGAGCGATGGCCAGAGCTCACCCAAGGATTGCTCCAGAAATTGTGGAAAATCCTTTTTTGGGCGTAAAAACACGGACAGGGGGGATTTCCCATTCCATCCCCCAGTCCTTCTGCGATGGGGGATATTCAGCACCAAATCTGCCTGAGAGCTGCCAGCACCCCAGAAATCCGGTGCCATCGGCGTCCCCTCCCTCTCCGGGCACGGGACCCCCACTGCCAGCCCTGCCCGGGCAGGGTGAGCTCGGCTCCCGTGGCCTCCTGCCCGATCCCGGCCCCGCGGCAGAGTCTGCAGATAAAGGTGGGTTTTGTTGGGTTTAATTGGAGCTGGCGTGGCTGAGCTGCTGCTGCCAAGGCCTGACAGGCGGCTTAGTTAATCCTCTCACCGCTGTCCCCGGACGCTGGGCCGCGGGGACGGGATCGCAGGAATCTGCGGTGCCCGTTGGTGCCTCTGTGGGGTGGATGGGGTTTGGGTGGGCACAGAGATCTCCAGAGTCTGGTCCTAGAGCAGGTTTATTGTAATGGTGCCTTTCCTGGTGTTAGAAAATGCAGCCAGACATGGTGAGAGGGTTTGGGGTCGTTACCTCAGTGTTTGAATCAGGATCCCGTTTGGTGCATCCACTTCCCCCAGGTGCCAGCGTGGCAAATGCACCCCCGTCAGTCACACACACCAGTTCTAGACTTTCCACAGCCCAGATCCAACAAGGGAGCCCAATGCTGGGGCTGGGCTGGGCTCAGCTCGACTTTCCAGAATCTGTCCTGCCAGGGGCCCTTGGCTTCCTGAGCCAGCAGAATGTTTGGTGTCCCTGGCTCTGCAGCTCTGGGCTCTTCAGCCTCAGGGCCTGCAGGGCACTCACTGAGCACTGAGCACTGAACTCAGGGAAGGGTTTCAGGTGTGCTGATACTTGTGGGTACACAGAACTGTGTAAAAGGGATATAAAGAAAAGACAAAAATCATTCCGGCATCAGTAATAAAGAGTGTGGGGGTGAGAGAGCTGCCAGGAACTACCAGGTGTGGCCCAGAGCAGCTCAGAGAGCTGAGAGAGAGAAATCAGAATTCAGAATCCCGTGGTTCTGCTTACAATACAATAAATCACGTTCTATGCTGAATATTCTGATTTTCACTGACCAAAAATCATGTTCTGTGCTGAATATTCTAATTTTCACTGACCAGTCTAGGACAAGATACAAATTCTGTAGCATTTCCACACAGCCTATGAGCATCCTTGTATTACCATATGGCGTTATATTTTAAACCCTAAAAACTACTTTTTTTTTTCAATTTTAAACCCTAAAAACTGCTTTTTTTACCTTATGCCGAGCCAGTAAAGTCTGCTGTGACCCCTGGCGCTGCAGGCAGCAAGGGCCACTGTCTGATCAAGGAAGGCCATTGTTCAATCTAAGAGGGAAATTCCCTGGGTGGACACACCATTATTTTCAGTTTATTCAGTAACTGAATTTTGTTATCTCAAAACTTGTCTTCATTTCAATCTCCCTTGTAATTTCTATATTTTCAGCATCTTTTGCCAGGTAATAATTTCTGTAAGACTTCCCCATTTCTCCCTCCCCAACAGGGGGGAGCCCTGAGGAGGAGCAGGAGCCTCGGCAGCGCGGAAAAGCCGCTGGGGAAGGGGATGGAAGGAGCTCTGGGTGATTTTTGCCCCTTTTCGCCCTCCTCCCGCAGCTTCCCCGATCTTCAAACGGGACAATTCCTGGCGCTCCGGAGCTGCGGGATCCGGCCAGGAAAGCTCCGGGATCGCGGCAGGGTTGTGTTTTTGGGAGGGTGGAAAGGGACTGCGGACGCTTTGGCAGCGCCACAAGGCTGATTTTATTCCAGCCCTGTGAAATAAAGCGGAGCAGGAGCCTGGTGAGAGCACAAAAAACCCCCCAAAAATCAAAATAAACCCAAAGGAATTCCAGTCCCCACGAACCGCTGGGTTTGAATTGGGATGCGCTGCCCTCACAGCAACCCCAGAGATGGAGGAGGGAAAAATATCCTTATTTCCCATAAACTGGGAACGTCCCGAGCCCGGGAGTGACAGAGGGGGAGCGAGGGGCACGGGGCTGGCACTGAGAGGTGTTCCCGGGTGTTCCCGGGTGTTCCCAGGTGTTGTCAGGTGTTCCCGGGTGTTCCCGGGTGTTCCCGGGTGTTTCCCGGTGTTCCCGGTGTTCCCGGGTGTTCCCAGCTCGGGCCATGGCACGGGCCAGGGGTGCAGGGAAGGATTTTAGGGTCTGGAAGGTCCGGGTTTGATCCGGGAGCAAAGAGCGGTGGGGCTGAGCCCTGGGGAGGCTCCGGGAGCAGCGGCCAGGAAAAATTGGGATGGGAAACAGGGAAAAACACCGGGAAATTGGGATGGAGGGAGGGACGGATCCACGGAGGGACAGAGGGACAGACAGGAGCTGGGCTTTGATGATCCCTGTGGGTCACTCCATCTCAAGAAGGACACAGAGGGACTTTTACACGAGCCCGGAGTGCAGGACACGGGGAACGCTCCAAGGGCAGGGACAGGCGGGATTTTTGGGATGGACTCGTTCCTCTGAGGGCGAGGAGGTGCTGAGATGGATTCTCCGGAGCTTCTCTGGCTGCCCCTGGACCCTGGCAGTGCCCAGGGCCAGGCTGGAGCGCCTGGGACAGCAGGAGGTGTCCCTGCCATGGCAGGGCTGGCCCTGGATGTCCCTTCACGTCCCTCCCCTCCCAAACCCCTCCACAATCCCACGATTTCCCGCAAAACCCTCTCAGAGACGCCTCCAGCAGATCCACGTGGATCCAAACACCCCAAAAAAAGGAGCAAAGAGGATTTTTTTTTCCCTCGTGCAGAGACCCCACAGAAACCCCAATTACCAGGACAGGACACAGCCAAAAATCCTCATTTCCCCCTCATTTCCCCCTCATTTCCCCCTCATTTCCCTCTCATTTTCCCCTCATTTTCCCCTCATTTTCCCCTCATTTCCCCCTCATTTCCCCCCCATTTCCCCCTCATTTCCCCCTCATTTCCCCCTCATTTCCCCCTCATTTCCCCCTCATTTCCCTCTCATTTCCCCCTCATTTCCCCCTCATTTCCCCCTCATTTTCCCCTCATTTTCCCCTCATTTTCCCCTCATTTTCCCCTCATTTTCCCCTCATTTTCCCCCTCATTTCCCCCTCATTTCCCCCTCATTTTCCCCCCATTTTCCCCAGCGGGTCCCACCCTCCGGGGCCCGGGGGACACGCGGGACGCGTTCCGGGGGCTCCGGGAGGTCGCGCAGTCCCCGCGGGCCCCGGGGACGCCGCTGCCCCGGGCAGTTTATTTGTTGAGCAGTAATTAGAGCAGCCTAATTACCCGCGGAGCTCGTTTACACAGAGCAGCGCCGCGCTCGCCTCCTGGGCGCCCCTGCGCCGCCCGCCACGGGCCAAGAAAAACCTCGGGAAGCGGGGAGAAAACTCGGGAAAGGAGGAAAAAACTCGGGAAGAGAGGAAAAAACCTCGGGAAGAGAGGAGAAAACTCGGGAAGAGAGGAGAAACCTCGGGAAAGGAGGAAAAAGCTTGGAAAGAGAGGAGAAAACTCGGGAAGGGAGGAAAAACCTCGGGAAGGGAGGAAAAACCTCGAGAAGAGAGGAAAAACCTCCGGAAAGGAGGAAAAAACCTCCGGAAAGGAGGAAAAAACCTCGGGAAGCGAGGAGAAACTTCGGGAAACGAGGAGAAACTTCGGGAAAACCTCGGGAAGCGAGGAAAAAAACTTCGGGAAGAGAGGAGAAACCTCGGGAAGCGAGGAGAAACTTCGGGAAAGGAGGAAAAAACTCGGGAAGGGAGGAGAAACCTCGGGAAAACCTCGGGAGCTCGAAAGCCACCGCCGCACGTGGCTCAGGGGTGGGAAACGGGAATAAAATCCCTCCCGGCTCCGGATCCCCGCGGGACCATTCCCTGGCTGGGATCCGGGAACGCTGCCGGACGGGACGGGACGGGACGGGTTTTTAATTGGGATTAATTGGTGTAATTGGTGCGGGAACCCGCGGGTTCCTCCGTGCGGGGTTCGGGAGGTCTGAGCTCACCTTTCCAGGATTTTGGTTCAGGACAGGTTAAAAAAACCCCACAGTTCCGAGGCACCGGCGCATCCCGAATTTCCTCCATCCCCGCAGCAGCCGGGTCTGGATTTATTCCCAAAAAATCGAGGGGAAGGCTGTAAGTATTAGGTTGATTTTCCAAACAATTCCCCTCTGAGCTTTTTAAATAAAACCCAGGTTTTTAAGTAAGCGCAGAGGAAAAAAACCACACTTTTCATCCACCAAATAACTCGGATGAAAATATTTACATTTTCCTCCGTGTTTTCAAGGCTTGGTTGAAAAAAAAAAAAGAAGTTTTTCATTTGGGAAAGCAGCTTCTCTGCAGCTTCAGGGGAAGAAAAACCAAACAAAAGTCGTTCGACCTTTTCCAAAACTCAGTGGGTGAAATGAGGCCGGGAACTAAAAAAAAAATCTGTTTTAAAATCAGGTGTTTTGAGAAGTATTTGGGGAGAAAAGCAGCTGTTCCTGGAGGTTTTTCACTGCACTCACTCACCCCAGTCAGGTCTTGCCCTTCAGGAATAAAAAATTAATCTGTTTTTTTTTTTATTTTTTGGCAGTTTATGAAAGCCAGGAGCACGCAGACTAATTATTGTTTGGGCTAATTATTGTTATTATTACTGGGGATGGCACCGTCTTCTCTCTTCCTCCCTTCCCTCAGGATTCCCAGATTATTTAAGCATTTCCCAGAGCTTTTTGTGAATCCTTTGTGCCCCTCCGAGGATCCTGAGCACGGAGGGGGCTGGAAAAGGCCCATCCTGTCCCATCAAACTTTCCTTTTTCCCCTCTGCCCCGAGGGCACCGAAATTCCGGGCCAGCTCCCAAAATCCCAGGAGCTCCTTGATTTCCCTCCCTCAGCAGCGGGAGAGCCGGGGTTTGTTTTTTCCAGGGTTTTTTTGGGGTGTTTTTTGGGGTGTTTTGGGGTGTTTTTTGCGGTGTTTTTTGCGGTGTTTTTTGGGTGTTTTTGGGGTGCTTTTTGGGGAAGGGGGGGATGTAAATGGGATGGAGAGGGCAGGAAGGGATGTCTGTGAGTCCCGACTCCAGAGCCTGTCTGGAATTCCCGGCTGCTCCGGGATCTGCTCCATGGAAATCCCACAGAAATCTGGGAATCACGGGATGGGGTTGGGGTGGAGAGGGACATTAAATCCCAGCCAGGGCCAGCCCTGCCATGGCAGGGACACCCGGGACTGTCCCTGGTGCTCCAGCCTGGCCTGGGGCACTGCCAGGGATCCGGGGCAGCCCCAGCAGAGCTGGAATTCCATCCCAGCCCCTCCCAGGGGGGGAATTCCATCCCAAAATCCCACCCATCGCTGCCCTCTGGCACTGGGAACCCATTCCCTGTGTCCTGCTCTTGTCCAAACCCCCCAGAGAAGTTTGCCTGGAAGTCCCATCATATTTTTTTCACGGCAAAACCTTCCAAAATCCCACATTTTCCCCCTCATTTCTCTCCCGGCAGAGCCCAGCCCGGCGCGCTGAGCCCAGCCCTGGGCCGGCACCAGGAGTTTCCTTGGAGGGAAGCAGGAAAAGCGGGATTCGGGAGGTGCTCCCACGGCAGGAATTCCATCCATCAGCCCGGACAGCGGGAGGAGCAGCCCGTGCCAGGGTTGGGTTTCGCTGCTCCGGTTCCAGCCCCGAGGCAGCAACGACCGGGAAATCCAGGGGACAGCTCATCCTTCCTGGAATTCTCGGCGGCAGAACCAGTCCTGAGCCTCCAGGGGTGCCAAAGCAGAGCTTGGGAAAGGGTTGGAAAAACAGGGACACGGAGGGAGGGTGGTGAGGGCCTGGCACGGGTGGGAGCTCGGGAAGTGCCCGAGGGATGGGACGAGGAAGGTGTTCCTGGCCACGGGAATGAGATGGGGTTTAGGGCTCCTGTCATGCCAAACTGTTCTGGATTTTGGGATTTCGGGATTCTGGGATTCCAGAGTTTTGGGATTCTGGGGTTTTGGGATTCTGGGATTCCAGGATTCCGGGATTCTGGGATTCCAAGATTCTGGGATTCCAGAGTTTTGGGATTCTGGGATTCCAGGATTCCAAGATTCCGGAGTTTTGGGATTCCAAGATTCCGGAGTTTTGCAATTCTGGGATTCTGGGATTCCAGGATTCCAAGATTCTGGGATTTTGGGATTCTGGGATTCTGGGGGTTTGGGATTCTGGGGTTTTGGGATTCTGGGATTCCAGGATTCTGGGGTTTTGGGATTCTGGGATTCTGGGATTCCTTCCCCACAAGCCCAGGATTCCCAGACGTGTTGGGGATTTTGGTGGCCCCACCTGCAGCAGCAGGGAATCCTTTCCTTTTCCGCAGATTTTATCCTCCCCCGCGGCACTTCCTGAATCCCCAGGACAAGCACAGCGCAGGGTTCAGGAACTGGAACCATTCCCTCCCAGCTCAGAGGCAGCAGCTCCGTCCTGAGCTGTGGGGACCCCGGGGACTCTCGGGCTGGGGTGTCCCAGGCAGGGGACACAGACAGGACCTGCCCCTCCACCATCCCTCCTTCTGCCTCTTCCTCTCGCTTTTCCCTTTTCCCTCTCCCCATCCAGCTCAGGGAGCCGGAGCCAAACCCCATCTCCGGAGGATTCATTTTTAGACCGTTTACAGAATCCTCCTTCCTGCTTTTAAATTCCTGCCCTGCTCCTGTTCCCTGTCACCCGGGGGTGACAGCACCCAGCTGTCCCCGCGTGGCTCCGGGGGGACCCACGCAGGAAAATCCACCCGGGGGGGACCCACGCAGGAAAATCCACACCGAACACCCTGAAGGCATCTCAGCCCCTTCTGTCCCTGCTGGTGTCAGACCCAGAAGTGTCCCTGTTTAGATGTTTCAGACCCCAGACGTCCCTCCTAAGATGTTTCAGTCCCAAATTGTCCCTGTTTAAGTGTTTCAGGCCACAGAATGTCTCTGCTGAGGTGATTTCAGACCCCAGAATGTCCCTCCTGAGATGTTTCAGACCCCAGAATGTCCCTCCTGAGATGTTTCAGACCCCAGAATGTCCCTATTTAGATGTTCCAGACCCCAGAATGTCCCTATTTAGGTGTTCCAGACCCCAGAATGTCCCCCCTGAGATGTCCCAGCCCCCAGCGTGTCCCTGCCCGGCTCCTCCTGCCAGGCAAGCCCGGGCTGGGTGTGACACAAAGCCGGCTCTGTCTCACACGCCCTCCCCATCAGGGAACCTGTTGGGCTTTGCCCACCTTTGGCTTCCCTCCCAAACTGCTGGACACAGAAATCTGGGAGGTGACACCGTGCCTGGACAGCCCCCTGGCTTCCTCTCCTCAGAGCTGCCGGGAGAGCTTTTCCTGCTGGCAATTCTACATCAAGAGCAACAAAAAACAAAAAAAAAAAAGTAATTTTTTCCCGCAAAAATCCCATCAAACCCTCTGGAAATGTGGCTGCTCCCTATTTAGTGGTGCCAGCAGCGCTGGGGTCTTCAAGCTGGACCTCAGAAAGTCACCCCAGGCTGGCAAACAGCATTTTGGGGATAAATCTCTAAATCCTGGGGTGGATAAACCCCTAAATCCTGGGGTGCCCCTGGAACAGGGGGATGCCCTTTCTGCAATGAGTGGGACAGCAGTGGTGGCTCTGTGAGCGAGGGGACACCACTGGGGACATCCCTCAAACCCCCAGGGGTTAAACACGGACCAAACCTTGGGGGAGAAAACCTTGGGAGAACAAAATAATTCAGGGTTTGAGATCCTGAGAAGGCTCCTGAGCATCCCCACCAGGCTGGGGGTGCCCTGGCCAGGCCCAGCCCAGGCCCAGCCCCAGTCCAGGCCCAGCCCAGGCCCAGCCCAGGCCCAGTCCAGGCCCAGTCCAGGCCCAGTCCAGGCCCAGTCCA
>JAHLSL010000236.1:343168-353202 GCA_025920805.1 Petroica traversi | reverse complement strand
CTGGGGATGCTGCTCCGTGCTGTCCCCTCACGGCTGCCGGGGCTGCACAAGCACGGAAAGGAGGCCGGTGTGTAACACTTGTACCGGGGAGAGGTGGTGTTGTCCCTTGTGGCACCTCCTTAAGGCTTCTCTGGTGTGAGGGGGCTCGCAGCTGCTGCCCCAGGCTGGCCCCTGAGGGTGGGCAGGGCTGAAGGACACCTGAGTTCAACTTCTCACGAAGCAGCACCACCTCAAACAGGCGCACAAAGTGCCCCGTTGCCTTTCCTTTAACAATTCCCTGATTTTGGGGTGAGCGTCTGGCCCTGCCAGGCCCTCACTGATGTCACGGGGAGAGGATGGAGCTCTGCAGAGATTTGGGATGCTTGGTATGGGGTTTTTTTTAATTTTTAGGGTTCTTTTTAAGCAGTAAATGCAAGGACTGGCTGCACAGAGCTGAAGGGATGAACAGCTCTTGCTCATGAGCTGCCTGGAGTGTTCAAGCTGCCCTCGCCTTTGGTCTGTGGGTGGAAGTTTGGGCTGAAAACCAAATAAATGCGTCAAGCGTGGTGTGTTTGACCTTGTCTCCCTCCCCTGGAGCTGCCACGTATTCTCTGTGTTCGTGCCACTCTTTGCACCCTCTCCAGGTCCTCAAGCCCTCGGTGATCCTCTGCGCCTGATGTGTGGGAGATGTGCAGGGAGGGGGCTGATGTCTCATGGGTGACGTGTTTGGAGCCCTCCTGGATGACGTTCCCATTCCAGCTCCGTCATCTCCACAGCCCCGTTTGACTCACACTTGGCTGGGGCTGCTGAGAGGGCCAGAAAAGGCTGTGAAATCCAAGTGAAGCCAGACCTGGGCTCCATCTTTCCTGTCCCACACCCTGTGCTGAATCCAAGCAGCTGGGTTAAAACTGTCCTGGTTTTTTTTTCAGTGAGGCTGGACATGGGGTCAGCCCTGCTCTGTGAAGGTACCCAGCTTAACTCGTGGGTTTTGTCCCAATTTAGATGCTGCTGGAACCTCTGGAAGAGCAGCTCCTGGTGCTGGGGGAATCGCCACGGTGCTGAGATGGTTTTTGGGCACTGCAGAGCTGTGTGTGCACGTGGGGCAGAGGTAAAACTGCACGTGGGTCTTGAGTGCTGGTGTTTTCCTGTTTTTAGCTCAGTTCTTTCCAGATGCTCCACCAGAAACGGCTTTTGGGAGGAGCTGGAGCCCCGTGGGTGCTCCTGCTGCTGCCAAGGGTGGGCAGGTTGCAGGATGGGAAGAGCTTTGGGCTGATTGGGTGTTAATTAGTTCTGGAGTGAAACACGAGGAATGCAAAACACTATTTTAAGCTCCGGCTTGGCTGGGGGAAGGAAGGGAGGAAGGAAACGAGGCTCTGGGGATTAATGAAGTGATTTCACTGCTGTTTTTGTGGGGCAATAAGCCCGAAGCCAGAGCGCTTTGGGCTGGCTGCACCCGGCTGAGGTCAGACTGCAGCATCTGATCCCTGCTCAGGGCTCTGGCTCGGCAGCTTCACAAGGCTGAGCTTGGATGAGCGTTCCCAACAAAGCCTTTCCCAGGCTGGACAGGGCTTGGAGCAACCTGCTCTAGTGGAAGATGCCCTTGGCCGTTCAGGGGTGAGCTTTGAGGTCTCTTCCGAGCCAAACCATTCCGTGACTCTCTGCTGGGTCTGGAGAGGTGCTGCTCTTGTCTCCTTCACCTTTTTCACCCCTTCAGGTCGTGCTGAGATGGGAAGAGGAGCCAGGGGAGGGAGGAGCTGGATAAATGGAGGGTGAGCACAGATTTTGGAAGGTCAGAGCTGTCACTCCCATGTCCTCCAGCAGCTCCAGAGAAAACCAATCCCCACGAACTCGCTGGGAAAGGCCACGGCAGGAAAAAGGGAAAGGTTGATTACAGGAAAGTGGGATATGGATACAGGGAGAGCTAAGTCAGGAAGAGTTCAGCTCCTTCAAGGTCCAAGTTAAACAGGGATTAATGAACCTGCCCCTTGCACAGGCTCCCACACAAAAGTCGGATGTGTCAAGCCCCGGGGTCTGGCTGCCACGCCAGGAATTAGCCAAAAAATGAGGCCCCAAGAGCAGCTGCCATGGGGAGAGAGTTCGGGGCTGCTCTCACTCGTGTGGGGCTGAGCTGAGTGAGGTGCAGAGGGGAGAAGGTCCCAGCTGAGGGGTTGGCTGTGTGGGAAGGTGCTGGAGCTGGGGGGAACCTCCGGGTCCTGTCTTCTGCTCAGCCCAAAGCCATTCCTCATCACTGTCTCCCCTTGTATCCGGCCTGGTTTCAGCAGCACAGCTTCCAGCCCTCTGCAGAGGAGACAATTCCCATCGCTCATAAATCTCCTATCAGGAAGCTGTTTCCAAGATTAAAGCTTTAAACGTTTCCCCTCTCTGGTTTCACCTCCCGGCTCCCGATTCCCTCCCTGCTGCAATCAGCAGCTCCATCCCCTCCCTCTGGCCACGCCGGGGTCTCTGTGCCTCACACCAAGCTCTGTCTGCTCCAGGAAAAACCTGTGCTGGGCCAGTTTGGGATTGGGGTGTGCACCTCCAGTGCTTGGAAAGGCCACTCCAGGCTTTGTGTCACGGGCTTTGGAAAGCTCTGGCTGCTGCTGCAGGTCCCTCCTGGCTGCTTTAAGAGCTGACTTAGCCTTTGGAGGAGCTAAAGGTCATGATCTGGGCAAGGCCCCTGAGTTTGGGATGAGCTCGGGGGCTGCTGTGGATATTGAGTCACAGAGTGGCCATTCCTGGAGCTGAGATAGTTGTCTGTGCTGTGAGCAGGGGAAGGCCCAGAACCAGGGAAAGCTCCCAACTGGGGAAGGCCCAGGCCCTCTGGCTCATGTGGGAGCTGCAGCTCTGCGGGATCCCGGGGCTCTTGGCTCTGGCACTCAGCCCTTTGTTGGGAAAGCTTGGAGGAGCCCCCAAGACTTTTCATCAGACCCTAAAATTAGAGGCAACCCAAGGCCCCAGCCTGGGAGAGGCGGCTCCCTTGGCAGAGGCTGCTGTGCTGATGGAACAGGCAGGATGTGGCTTTCCTGGGCATGGGGCGGGGGAAGGTCCCAGTTTTCCATTCTGGGAGCTCTGGGGGATCTCTCAGCAGCCTTTGTCCCTCTCAGCCTTCCCCACCCTCAAGCTTGCTGTTCCCAGGGCTGTTTTGGGGCAGTTCCGTGGGAGGCTCCCAAAAGGAGCCTTCTCTGCTGTCACCTGAGGTCAGCGAGTGCCCTTTCCGTGCAGGTTGGTTAATCCCCCGAGGCTCAGCCTGTTGGGAATTAGGGGAGTTGAGGATCTGCACAGGAAAGGCTCTTGCCTTCAAGCCTTTATCTGGTGCTTTCCAATGGCCCTGTGTGCCACCAGATAAAATCCCCCTGTGCTTTTTTCATTTTTATTTCAACGCAAGAAAAGCAGCGTTGAAATTTCCTCCTGACATTTAACTCGGTGACAACCCGAATAAACATTCCTGTTTCGCTGGGACAAAGGCTCCAAGATCCTGCTGGGACTCAAATGTTTCATCATTTCCAAAGTAAAACGTTTCAGTTTTAAAAAAATAAGAAATAAAAAATAAGAGCAACAACTAAAAATGACACTTTTCAATGTTTTTCTAATTATTTTCTCCCTTTTGGCTGGAGCTGTTTGTCAAATCTGGCCTGGCTTTTCAAGTGGCTTTGGAACCTTCCAAAACTGCTATTTTGGGGATTTTTCCTGTTATTGGTGAATAAATGTGATGCCTGCCCTGCATTCCTGTCCATTCCAGGTGTTTTTTGGGGTGTCTTACAGGTGGATGGAGCCTTGGTGCCACGGGCAGGGACATTTTCCACTGTCCCAGGGGCAGCCACAGCAAATCTGGGAATTGCATCCCTGCCCTCTGGCAGTGGGAAGCCATTCCTGAATCCTGGCTCTCCATGCCCTTGTCCAAAGTCTCTCCCCAGGTTTTTGTGGCTCCTTCAGGCACTGCAAGGTCACAGTTCAGTGACCCTGGAGCTTTTCTGGGCTGAACAATCTGAATTTCCCCAGCCTTTCCTCCCAGCAGAGCAGCTCCATCCCTCTGACCATCCTGGTGCCTCTTGGGCTCTCTGCAGCAGCTCCAGCTCCTCCTTGTGCTGGGGCAGCTCTGCAGGTGGGGTCTCACCTGAGCAGAATCACAATAAATCCCCCTCCACATTTTAATTTAGCCCTGGAAAAAAAATAAATTAAAACCTCTCTAACACTGGATTTTTGCCCTCTCTGCAGCAGCTCCAGCTCCTTGTGCTGGGGCAGCTCTGCAAGTGAGGTCTCACCTGAGCAGAATACAAGAAATAAATCCCCCTCCACATTTTAATTCAGCCCTGGAAAAATAAATAAATAAATAAATTAAAACCTCAGTGCTATTTTTATCCAGAGCCCTCTCTAACACCGGATTTTTGCAGACTAAGGGCTGGTGGCTTTTTTCTTCCTCGTCCTGCCTGAGAGGTGGAGAGCACTGGTGCAATGTCACCTAAACCCCGAGCAGCCCTGGCTGCAGCAGCTTTGGGAGAGGCTTTGCTAAAGCAGAACCACCCCCACTTTCCCCTGGTGAGGCTGGGCCAGTTTTCCATCCTTTGTTTGGAAGGCTCAGCCTTAAAAATGGATCTGGAGGATTTGCCCTTCCCTGCTTTGAGTGAGGGACACTCGAGGCTGTGACCTTGTCCCTTTTCCTCAGGGATTTGTGTCCAGCTGGTGTCAGTTGTGTCCTGTGCCCCCCCAGGTGCTCCTGCAGCCTCGGGGCTGTGCTGGGCAGTGACCTGCATTCAGTTAGGCTGGGACTGGAGCCTAACTCAGCCCCCCGTGCCACAGAGCTGTCCCTGTCCTGTGGCTGTCATTCCATGGAAATAAACGGGAGAAGAGGCACGGAAAGAGCTGGAAAATGGGGATGGACAAGGGAGGGACCCAGCTGGGGTTTGTCAGCCCTGGTCGGGGTCCTGTGGGGTCTTTGGGGGTTAATGCAGGATCTTTGGGGTGTTGATGCAGGATCTTTGGGGTGTCAGTGCAGGATCTCTGGGGTGTTCATGCAGGATCTTTGGGGGTTAATGCAGGATTTTTAGGGGGTTAATGCAGGATCTTTAGGGGGTTAATGCAGGGTCTTTGGGATGTTAATTCAGGATCTTTGGGGTGTTTATTCAGGATCTCTGGGGTGTCAATGCAGGATCTTTGGGGTGTCACCACAGGACAAACCATCCCCTGGGGCTCCTGGAGGGTGCAGGAGCAGCTTTTCCCAGCAGAGTTTGGCTCTGGGATGTGGGAGGTGCAGGGGGAGCAGGGAGGCCTCGGGATGTGAGCGGCCCCAGCAGGACCCAGGTGCTGGAGGGGCTGCACTGGGCCTGTCCTGCCCTGCTGAGCTGAATCCTTCCCTCCAGCTCAGCAGGGACTCGCTCTCTAGGCTGGCTTAACTCTGCCTCGAGATTGCATCTCTGTGTGTGGGGACGCCCCAAATCCCTGCCCTGTTCACCCAGCTCGTTCCAGCAGCTCCTGACAAGAGAGGAAATGTCTCCAAGCCACTGAATTCCTCCAGGGTGGGGGTTTGGTTGGGATTTGCGTCCCCTCTGCGGGGGATTTTGGGCAGGAGCTGGGATTGTGGTGTGGGAGGATGTGGGGCTGGAGGACACCGTCCCGCAGGGGTTTGGCAGCTCCCAGCAGAGCAGAGGATTCCAAACCCCGAATTCTCCTGTCACTCCTTGTCCAAAGTCTCTCCACGTTCCTTGTTGGCCCCTTCAGGAACTGCAGGGCCACAGCTGGGTCACCCCAGAGCTTCTCCAGGCTGAGCAATCCCAGCTCTCCCAGCCTTTCCTCGCAGGAGAGGAGCTCCATCCCTCTAATGCTCCCCTGGACTTGCTCCAGCAGCTGTCCCCAAAAACCCTGTCCCCAAAAACCCTGTCCCAAAAACCCTGTCCCCAAAACCCTGTCCCCAAAACCCACCCAAAACCGGGCCAGGGCAGGGCAGCCAGAGCCGCCCGTGCTCCTCCCCTGCAGGGCAGGGTGAGCACGGCCCTGCCCGGGCTCCAGCAGCCTTTGGGTGCTCCAGCGGGATTTTTGGGGTGTCTGTGCAGGGCCAGGAGCTGATCCCGACCCTGTGGATCCTTTCCTACTCAGGATATTCCACGGTGGATCCGTGCAGGGCTGCTAAAGCTGCTGCTCCACGGAGCCATTCGGTTCGAAGAACTCGTGAAGGCTTTTCCAAAGCTTTCCATTCCAGGATTGGGGTTGTCCTTTCCTGGTTAAATGCAGGACCGTGCTCTCCTCAGCACGACTGAACAGCTTGATTTGTTCCCCCTACAAAAGCTCCCCATCCCTCTCCTTTCCCTGAACCCGGCAGAGCCTCTCCCCTCCAGCTGCTTTTTTTTTGCCGCTGCATCTCTGCAAAATCATCAATATTCATGAGCTTCATCAGCACAAAGAGGCGACCTGGGGCGGGATTGCAGCTCTGGGAAAAAATCCCTTCCCGTGTGGGGTCAGGGCAGCCGAGACTTTGCCACGAGAGGGGGGTGTGAGCCCACGGAGGCTGCGGGGCTGCTCCGGGCGCCTCCAGCCCGATTTCCCAGCGCCTCCGCTGCGCTCGGGGCTGCCCCGGGAGCTCACCTGGGCAGGGAGGGGCTCACCTGGGCAGGGAGGGGCTCACCTGTGAAGGGCGGAGCTCACCTGGGCAGGGAGGGGCTCACCTGGGCAGGGGGGGGCTCACCTGTGAAGGGGTGGAGCTCACCTGGCCAGGGGGGGACTCACCTGTGAAGGGAGGGGCTCACCTGGGCAGGGAGGAGCTCACCTGGGCAGGGAGGGGCTCACCTGGCCGGGGGGAGCTCACCTGTGAAGGGCGGAGCTCACGTGGGCAGGAGGAGCTCACCTGGGCAGGGAGGGGCTCATCTGGGCGAGAGGAGCTCACCTGTGAAGGGCGGAGCTCACCTGGACAGGAGGGGGCTCACCTGTGAAGGGTGGAGCTCACCTGGGTGAGAGGAGCTCACTTGGGCAGGGAGGGGCTCACCTGTGAAGGGTGGAGCTCACCTGTGAAGGGAGGAGCTCACCTGTGAAGGGAGGGGCTCACCTGTGAAGGGAGGAGCTCAGCTGGGCGAGAGGAGCTCACCTGTGAAGGGAGGAGCTCACCTGTGAAGGGAGGGGCTCATCCCGCGGGGATTTGGCCCCAGGACGCGGCGCTGCAGGAGAGCTCAAGCACAAGGAATTGTCAGCCTGGAACAGGAGCCCCGATCTGGGTTAAATCTGATTTCCAGGATTCATCCCCATTTCCCCGTGCTGTTCTCCCCTCTGCCCTGCTGCAATTGTTTGTGGTTGTGGTTGCACAGTCCCGGTTCGAGGAGCTGATCTGCCTCATCCTGGTCGGGTTTTTCCCCTTGCCCAGGTCAGGAGCTTTTCTTTCCCAGGAGTTGCTCGAGCTCGTTGTGTCCTGGGGTCTGAGCGAGCCCTGCCCCTGAATTATCCCCGATATTCCCTGGTGCTGGGACACCAAAAGCTGCATTTCTCCTGCCGGGGAATCTCCAGGCCATCAAGGCAGATCCACGCACAGAAAACGTGGAGAAATAGTTTGATTTCAGCTTGAATTTGGGCTGGGAATGGAGAACCTGGGCTTTTTCTGGTTTATTTGTTCCAACTCAGACTGGGGATGGAGAACCTGGGGTTTTTCTGGTTTATTTGTTCCAACTCAGACTGGGGATGGAGAACCTGGGGTTTTTTCTGGCTTTTGTCTTTGAACTCGGGCTGGGGATGGACAGACCAGGAGTTTTTTCTGGTTTTTGTGTTTTCTATGTTGATTTTTCCCATTACTTTGCAGTTTTCGTGCCCCCAAGCAAAGGAAATGCTCAAGGAAAAGCCTGGATGTTCAAATATCCCCCCATAATGGAATATTCCCTCCCACATCAGAGAAGGAGGGGAAGAAAATACAGAAAATAAAACATTAATTTCATTTTTCTGAAGGGGAAAATCCTTAACCAGCACCTTTACATTTTGGACTCAGTTTCATGATTTGAGGCCCATTATGAACCTTCAAAAACCCAATTATTTCCACCCAACAAACCAAGGCTGACTCCGGGAGGGGATCAGAATCCAACTCCCCTCATTTCGTGGCCTTTCCCTGGGGATTTGAAACCTTGGGAGCAGGTTGTGGCTCTGTGGAGTCTGCAGCTGAATTCTTGTGTGAAATCCCCTTTCTGCTGCGGGGAGATTAGCAATAATCCCGCTCCCCATCCATCAAACCTAATTAGGGCCATTTCCTAACGAGCCTTTGGGCAGCTCGGGGAGCACTGAGCACTCTGTCATCGCTTCCAGGAGGGAGAAGGACCAACAACCCCTGCCAGGGCTGGGGATGGCTTGGAAAATCCCAAAAACAACATCAGGAGCCCCAAAAAATCTGCTCAAAAAGCAGAAATTTAGGGGAAATCAGGTACTCCCTGAGCACTCTGCTCCTGACCTGTTTTCCTGCCTCTGCCTCCCAGAAAAACGGGAGATCCCGGGCGATTCTTCCCGTGGTTTTCTCTGAAGTGGCCGTGGTTTATTTTTCCCGAGAAAGGCTTTGTTTTTTAGGAGATGTCAATTGAAACGGGGCCTGAATCCGTTCCAGGGAGGCTGTTGGGTTGGATGAGTGTCTGCATTTATTTATTTTATTCAGATTTGTTAGTTTTTACATCGCTGAGGCGTCCCTTAGGTCCCATCCCAAGGAAAACACACAGGGGAGGGGTTAAGCTAAAGCAACTGTCTTCTGAAATGTCCATTAATCTCCATTTATACAAGGGACGTTTTTTCCAGAGGTCACAACTGAGATGTGTCCCACTTATCCTGGTCCTCGCTCGCTGATTTTGAACCTCGACAAAATGCCCTGGATTGGAGTTTTTGGTTTTTTCCCTGGGATTTGGGGTTTGCTGAGTTGGTTTGGGGGGGCAAAATGTCCTGGATCTGAGTTTGTTTTTCTTTTTTTTCCCTGGGATTTGGGGTTTGCTGAGTTGGTTTTGGGGGTTTTATAGGAGAGATTTGGGGGGGGCCAGTGGTGACAGCACAGGCAGCAGGGGAGGGGGGGATTCTGCTCACTCGGGTGGGACCCCAGCCCTGCAGAGCTGCCCCAGCCCTGGGACCCCAAAATGAGGAGCCCCCGGAGCTGCTCCAGGACAGGCTGGGAGAGCTGGGGGTGCTCAGCTGGACAGGAGAAGCTCCAGGGAGAGCCCAGAGCCTTTTCCAGGGTCTGAAGGGGCTCCAGGAGAGCTGGGGAGGGCCTGGGATGGAGGGACAGGACACAGGGAATGGCTCCCAGTGCCAGGACAGCACTGGGCACGCTGGTCCAGGCTCTGCTTGCGTTGATTTGAGTCCTTTGTCCCACCCCTGTCCCCAAAAAGCCCCTCAAAGCCCTACCTGGCGATTTATCCAAAATATCCTCGTCCTCCAGGTATTGCTTTTTGGGGGTTTTTGTTTGTTTCTTTTTTGGTTTTGGTTTTTTTTTTTTTTGGTTGGGTTGTTTTTTTGGGGTTTTTTTTGTTGGTTGGTTGGTTTTGGGTTTTTTTTTGTTGTTTGTTTTTTTTTTTTTTTTTTAGTTTTTGGTGTTTTGTTTTGTTTTTTTTCTCCCAGGATAAATTTTAGTGACCCTGCCTTCCCTCTTTGGCTGTGCTGGGGCTGTGGCTGGCAGAGCCCTAATTACCCAGGGCTGGGATTTGTAATTCCTGGCGCAGAAACGGCTTTAATGGATTTGTTCAGTTGCTTTTTATCGGCCCTTCCAGCCTCCCTCTTATCTCGCTGCTCCGGGAAGGGCTGGGATGGGATTTAGAGCAGCGAGGGCTGATAAATGCAGAGAGAAAAGCTGGAGCTGGGCTGGATCCATGGGGATCCATCCCGGGCAGCTCCGGGAAAAGGGATCGGATGGGGGGGAAAGGAGGCAGCGCTGGAAGGGCAGCTCAGGGACCGGGATGGGAATGGGATGGGAATGGGAATGGGAATGGGGAATGGAGAATGGGAATGGGGCACTGGGAATGGGGAATGGGCAATGGGGAATGGGAATGGGAATGGGAATGGGACTGGGAATGGGAATGGGGAATGGGAATGGGGAATGGGGAATGGGAATGGGGAATGGG
>JAHLSL010000236.1:320748-331376 GCA_025920805.1 Petroica traversi | reverse complement strand
AAGAAGAAGAAGAAGAAGAAGAAGAAGAAGAAGAAGAAGAAGAAGAATTTCCACCCCTGAGGAAGCAGAATTTCCCCCCCGAGGAAGAATTTCCATCCCTGAGGAAGAAGAAGACGATGAAGAAGAAATTCCACCCCTGAGGAAAAAGAATTTCCCCCTGAGGAAGAAGAAGAAGAAGAAATTCCACCCTTGAGGAAGAATTTCCCCCTGAGGAAGAAGCAGCAGCAGAATTTTCCCCGAGGGGAGGGGAGGCAGCGCGGGGCCGGTTCCGGACGCGGCTCCCGGGATGCCGGGGCTGCCCCTGCCCCGAGTCCCGGCAGCCGGGAAGGGCCTGGATGTGCCGGAGCAGCTCTGATTCAGGCAGCAGGAATGCAGAATCCATCCCTCCTCGTTTTGGGGTTGTTTTGTGCTCCTTGCCTGCATTCCAGGATCAGGCAGAGCCACCCGAAGCGAAGCCCCGGCTCGTAAATCCTGCCAGGACCCGCCGGGATTTCTTCCCTCTGTCAAAGGCGCTCATCAAATCCCTCCCGACGCGTTTTTAATGGGGGAACTGGAGGTTCTGAGCTTCCCTGGGACAGCTGCTCGCAGGGAAAGCTCTGGCTCCCATTCCTGGCCCGGGATTGTCCCGTCTGGAGGAGCTCGGGGGATCCTGGATCTGCCGGGGCTCGGGATGAGCCCCCAGGGATGGGATGGGAGCCGGGGGTGTTGCCCCATTCCCCACACCGAGGAGAATCCATGGGAATTCCCACAAAAGCCTGGGATGAACCAGGGCGGGTGGAGGAGCGTTTGTCTCCTGGTTTGAAGTTTTTTGGGTTATAAATCTGGCACAAGGTGGCGATTTCCTCGTGGGATTCCCAGAAATGTCATGGATGGAGACAAGGACAATCATCCTCATCCTCATCACCATCATCATCATCCTCATCATCATCCTCATCACCATCATCATCATCATCACCATCACCATCATCATCCTCATCCTCATCACCATCATCATCACCATCATCACCATCATCATCATCATCATCACGGAATGTCCCAGGCTGAAAGGGATCCCCAGGGATCCACCTGGAACTTCAGGTTTAGTGGGAGTGGGGACAGGATTTGATCTTTCCCAACCCTGATGATCCCCGAAATTCTGCAACTTTCAATCCTCGTTGGGCTCTGGTTCCAGAAAACAAATTAGAAGTGAAAACGGATTAAAGATAAAACAAATTAACCTAAAAACAGATTAAACATAAAACAAATGAAACCTGAAAACAGATTAAACCTAAAAACAGATGAAACCCAAAAACAGATGAAACCTAAAAGCAGATGAAACCTTGCACTGAAGATGTGAAGTTGGGGTCACACCAAGCTGGACTCGTGGCCTGGGATCCTCCACGGCTTCGTTAATGAGAGGAACTAAAAATTAACACGGGGCAAGTGGATTTCTCCTGGCTGCTGCTGGATCAACTTCAGCTTGGGGGACGTTTTAACCTTAAACCAGACATTTTCAGGTCTGGCTTAAATTACGCCTCCACAGGCTGCCATTAGAGAATAAAAGGAGCAGGTAATTTGAACATTTTTGAACAATTGCCCAGATGAGATTTTTAAAAGAAGAGCCTTCTGTGAGCGTTCAGAGAGGAAAGAGGGGCTGGAATGCTTTGATTTATGAGGGGAGCTGGGGATGCCCGGGCAGGAGCAGGTCCTTGGACAGCGGCCACACCAGAGGGAGGCTTGAAAGCCCTGCCGAAATCTTTGTGGTCAGAGGGCTTTCACTGCTGCTCGGATCCCTCTCAGATTATCAAAAAGAGCCCAAATTCCTTCCCGATGACATTCGGAGGGAGAGCAGACACCGGAGAAGCCCGGCTGACGGATTTGGGGTGAGGGGGGAGATGGCTGGGGGGTTTTGGGGGCGGAATTCCGTGCTGAGGTGGCTCCTGGAGGTTCCTGCAGCCCGCAGAGCTCGGTGTTGTTTCATTCTCACCGTGGAACCCCAGAACCCCAGAATGAGCTCAGCTGGGTCTTAAATTTCATCCCTTCCCATCCCCTGCCATGCACAGGGACCTTCCACTCTCCCAGGCTGCTCCAAACCCAGCCAGCCCGGCCTCGAAGGCGTTTTTAGGGAATAAAACCATTTCCTTGTCCCTGCAGAGCAGCTGGAAGCCCCAAACTGGAACAGGAACCCCAAAGAGCAGCACAGAGTGAAACCAGGGCTGCCTGCAGCTCTTCCCTCTGGCATTTGCCAGGGATAAATCGGGAATTGAGGCATCTCATGCCCTGAGCCCCCCAAACCTTCACCCACCCGAGGAAAATTCACCCCCGAGAGGCCGAGCCTGCCCAGCAGAGGGGGAGGCACCAGGAGAAGCTTCCTGAGCCCGTTTTTGGGGTGAGGAACAGCAGAATCAGCGCTGGGGCCTCTCTGTGCTGGGCCAGAGCTCCCAACCCCTGGCAGGGGTGGCACAGGGGGCACAGCCGGGTTTTGGGGATGGGCTCCCTGGTCCCTGGGGGCTCCTCCAGCCCAGGAGGTTCCTGGAGCAGCAGAGCGAGGCGGCTGCTGGGGTTTTAGGGCTGTTTTGTTGGGAATTTCTGCCTCACCCGCTCCTCAATCCCACCAAAACTGAGCCTCAGCCCTTCCAAGCCCAAGGCCAGCTGCGCTTTCGCCTCCTGAATGTTCCTCAGCCCTTGGCCACTTCTTGGTTGGGGTTTTTTTGGGGTTTGTTTTTTTTTTTTTGGTGGAGACCCCGTGCAGACAAGGACAAATCCCCCTTAATCCACCTGAGCTGTTCAATCTCCTGCTAATCCCTCCCCAGCCCCGCTCCCCTCCGGGGCCATCAATCCTGGGCTCCTGGGTGTCCATCCCCGCTCTGGAAAACCTGGGGCCCTCCCAGAGCTTCCCCCGACCCCGCAGAGGGGTCAGAGCCCGGGCTGAACCCCTGCGGAGGACAGCTCCTCGTATTTATGTGGAAAGCCATTCCTGGGAATATTTCCTGTCCCTCAGGGGTGCCGGGAGGGCTCTGGAGCTGCCCCGCGTTGCCCCCGGGCTCGGGCTGGGATTTCCAGCTCCTCGGGGTGGGAGAAGTGGGGGCTGAAATTATTCAGAGAGGATAAAAGAGCTCAGAGCCTTCCCTGCTGGATTTCAAAGCCTCCAAACCCCTCCTGGCGGGGCTGTTTCAGTCCCTCTGGGGGTGTTGTCCTTCTCCAGGCCCAGGGGGGATTTGGTGATGCCAGAAGGATTTTTGCCTTTTCTGTCCCTTTTCCCCAGCTCTGTGCACCCACAGCATTTGCACACTGTAACCCTTCCCTGAGCCTGGCTTAAAGCTCAGTTTTAATCCCAGGGGCTCTGCAGGAGGGAGGTGAGCAGAGATCAATGGGATTCTCACAGCCCTGGGCCTGGGCTGGGATTGAAAAGGGGTTTGGGGTTCCTGATCCTCTCCCAGTGATGGCAGAATGATTTTTCCTTTTCTTTCCCACCCCTTTTCCCCAGCTCTGAGCACCCACAGCCCCAGCAGAGCTGTGACCCTTCCCTGAGCCTGCTTTATATCTAAATATACACGTAGAAGATATGTATGGAAATATATAAAACAGTGTACGTGGATTTAAATTAAAAGAATATGCATACTTGTAAGCATGTATATGTATTTAAATTAAAAGAATATACATATTTATATATATATATATAAAAAACAGGAATATATAAACCAATGTACATGTATTTAAATGAAAAGGATATACATATTTATATATATATATATAAAAAAACAGGAATATATAAAACAATGTACATGTATTTAAATTAAAAGAATATACATATATATATATATATATAAACCAGGAATATATAAAACAATGTACATGTATTTAAATGAAAAGGATATACATATTTGTGCACTCCTTTCTGCACACCTCTATATATTGTTTAGAATATATGAATCCCTGTTTTACTATCTATATAAATAAAAACTGTATAACTGTGTATATGTATTTTATATGTAAATATAAAGCAGTGCACATGTATTTAAATTAAAAGAATGTACATATTTATATATATAAAAAACAGTGTACGTGTATTTAAATTAAAAGCATACACATATTTATATATATATAAAAACAGTGTACGTGTATTTAAATTAAAAGAATATACATATTTGTACACTGCTTTATGCATACATCTATATATTTTATAGAAGCACAAAATATACATTTATAGGCTGTATTTGCTATGATATTTTATGTGTATTAATTATATATATGTATATTTTATATATGTATTTTTATATAAATGTATATTTATAGATATATGATATATATGTATGTATATTTTTATATATGTATATTTTATATATGCATATTTATATATATGTATGGTCTGTATATATATGTATTTTATATATATGTATATTTTTATATATGCATATTTATATATATGTATGATATATATATGTATTTTATATATATGTATATTTTTATATATGCATATTTATATATATGTATGATATATATATGTATTTTATATATATGTATTTTTATATATATGTATATTTATAGATGTATGGTATCTATATACACACCATATATATATAATATATATATAAATCATACAAATAGAAAAATACACAGATATAAAACTGCGCATATAAAATTTACATGCAGCATTTTATATCCACATAAATGAAATAGCTACAGAAATAAACACGTAAAAATACAGATATAAAATTTATAACCCCCCCCCGTGCCCCGGGCTCTCCCTGGCCACCTTTGGGTGCTGCCTCGGGACATTTTCCCCCAATCCCACCCGGATTTTCTGCTTTCCCTGAGCTGATCCCTGAGCCTTCCAAAGGTCTGTCCTGACCCCAGGGCTTTTCCGTGGAGGAAATCGGCTCCGAGCCCAGCGGAGCAAACAGGGGTGGGATTGTTCTCCCACTGCAGAAATTCCCAAACATTTCTGGGAATTCTGGCTGCTGCTCCTCCTGCAGGGCCATCAAAAACCAGCAAAAATCCCTTTTCATCTCCTGTTCCTCCTGCAGGGCCATCAAAAATCCCTTTTCATCTCCTCAAGGGCCATCCAGGACCATCAAAAATCCCTTTTTTCCACCACCAGCCGCCCTCATTTCCCCTCATTTCGACCAGCACAGCCAAATAGAGTTTTTTGGGTTTTTTTTCCTCACTGGAGTTAATTTTGAGAAGCTCCAAGGGATTTTTCTCCCTGGGGATGAATTCTGGGAAGCTCCAACCTTGGGGTTCAGCACTTTCCTGCCTCCTTCCTTTTTCCACTGCAAAACGACCCAGGAACCCCAAACATCACCTGGGAGTTTTAACCCGGGGCTTAAATAAAACTGCTTTACTTAAAGCAACAAAAATTCACCACTTCACTCTGGGAGCTGACCCCACACACCTCAGCTCCCAGGAATTACCCCCAAAACCAGCCCTGATCCCAAAACTTCCCATTTTCCCCCATGATTATATCCTAATTTTATTTTTATTTTTATGTGTGTGTGCACCTTTGGAGGACTCTGATTTTCCAAGCAACCCTCTCCCGTTGGAGCATTAAAATTTGATTTATTCATTTTTTTTATATTTATTTGTTTCATCCTGGTGGGATTTGGATTTTCCTGGGATTTAAGTTTTTCTGGGATTTGGGTTTTCCTGGGATTTGGGTTTTCCCGGGATTTGGGTTTTCCTGGAATTTGGGTTTTTCTGGGATTTGAGTTTTCCCAGAATTTGGGTTTTCCTGGGATTTGGGTTTTCCTGGGATTTAGTTTTCCTGGGATTTGGGATTCCCAGGATTTGGGTTTTCCCAGGATTTGGGATTTCCCGGGATTTGGGTTTTTCTGGGATTTGGGTTTTCCTGGGATTTGGGTTTCCCTGGGATTTGGGTTTTCCCGGGATTTGGGATTCCCAGGATTTGGGATTTCCTGGGATTTGGGTTTCCCTGGGATTTGGGTTTCCCTGGGATTTGGGTTTTCCTGGGATTTGGGTTTCCCAGGATTTGGGTTTTCCCGAGATTTGTGATTCCCAGGATTTGAGTTTTCCCGGGATTTGGGTTTTCCCGGGATTTCTGCCCCCTGCACGAGCACAGGGGGAGATTTATGGCTCTCCAAAGATTCTTCCTAAAATATTTACAGAGCGGAGCTGGGAATGTTTGACTCGGCCGAGGCTGTCGGGCCCCTGGGTGGCATGAGGGGGGAATATAAACAGACCTTTTTTTCCATTCCCCAAAAAAAAAAAAAACCCTATAAACCTTTTTTACTTTTTTTCCCTTTCTCTTCGCCCTCGCTTTGTTCCCCATTTTCTGCTGCCGGGTCTGAACCTTTTCTGGAGTGCAAAACCAAGATAAATTCTGTTTTTCTGCACAGAGGGGGCTGGGGCTGCTGGTGTTAAAGGACGGGGATTTTTTCCCTTTCCCTTTTCCCTTTTCCCTTTTCCTTTTTCCCTTTTCCCTTCCCCTTTTCCCTTTCTCTTCCTATTTCCCCTTCCCATTTCCTCTTCCCATTTCCTTTTCCCTTTCCCTTCCCACTTCCCTTTCCTTTCCCCATTTTTGAGCCAACCCAGCTGGAATTTCCTTTCCCACAAAGGCCAAAGTCGATTATTTCTGTATCTTCCCCCCCCAAAAAACCCCAAATTCCCCTTTTCCCACTCCCATGGTGAGAACTGACACCACTCAACCACCGCGAAAGGCCAGAAATCCATAAATTCCTTCTTTTTATTCCCACTTTGCCACAAGGATGGAACAGATCACACCCGAGTTCAGCTTTGTTTTAAAAAAAATAATAATATCAAACAGCTTTTTTTTTTTAATTTTATTTTATTTCCCCACCCCCTCCCCCCCAAAAAAAATCCAGGATAAATGGTACAAATGTAATAAAAGTAAACTGCACTTGGCACCGTGGGGTCAATAAATAACATAAAAAAGGGGGCGAGCGCGGGAGGCGTTGGGGAGGCGGCGCTTTGGGGTCTAAATAAATAACATAAGTTACTTCCAATAAATAGCAGTATCCAAAATCAAAATACAGATGCATTGCATCCACTTCTGCAGCCGGGCCTGGGCCCGGCCATTCCGGAGGGGATCGGGAAAATCCGATGGTGCTGGAATGGGAATCCCTTTTTCCCCTTTTCTGCCTTTTATTTTTCCCCTTTTTTTCCCTTTTTCCCTTTTTTCTTTTTTCCCTTTTTTCTTCTTTCCCTTTTTTATTTCTTCCTTTTTCCCTTTTCCCCTTTTTCTCTTTCCCCTTTTTCCTTTTATTTCCTTTTTCCTCTTTTCTCCTTTCCCCCTTCTTTCCCCTTTTCTCTATCCCCCTTTCCCCCTCCTTTCCTTTTAATTTCCTTTTTTCCCCTTTCCCCCTTTTTTCCCTCATTATTTTCCTTTTTGCCCTTTTTTCTCTTTTTCCCTCCTTCTCTTTCTACCTGGTCTTCTTTCCCCCCTTTCCACTTTTCATTTCATTTCCTTTTTCCCTTCCCTCCCTTTTTACCTTTTTCCCCTTTCCCCCTTTTTTCTCCTTTATCTTTATCCCCTTTTTTCCTTTTTTTCTCCTTTTTCCTCCCCCCTTTTTTCTCCCACCCTTTTTTCCTTTTTTCTCCTTTTTTCTTCCCCCTCTTTTTTCATTTTTCTTTCATTTTTCTTTTTCCTCCCCCCTCTTTTCACTCTTTTTTCTTCCTTTCCCCCCCTCTTTTCCCCTTTTTCTCCCCCTGCCCTTGGGCCTCCCCTTCGAGGCCGCGCTTTGTTTAGCCCAGAAGGAAAACACGTGGCAGCCCCAATTTCCAGCGGGCAGGAAGCTCAGGCTCCAAATCCCACAGAAACCTCATTTATCTTGATAAATTGGGAAAATCCTCTCTCCCCAGCAGGATCCTGGAGCTGCTCAAACCCAGAATGTTCCCCCCCGAGTGGGAACAACGATGTCGGATCCATCCCCACCCACGAATCCCAAACTGGGATTGAGACCCCGGGAGGTTTGTGGGGTGTGTGGATCCCATCCCTGCTGGAAAAGCCACTGGAAATCCCAAATCACCGTGCCAGGGCTCGCGTTTGGTGCTGTCACCACCACCGGGATCATTTGGGATCATTTGGGACATCTCCTGGTGTTCCCAAACCTCCTGCTCTTCCAATCCCTCCCCTCTCTGCAGCTGCAGCCCCAGACAGGCAAAATCCCAGCCCCAAATCCCCCTGAACAGCTGTTGCACACTGGTCATTATTAGCATTATTATTAATATTAATATTCACCAGCGCATGGGATGCTGAGGAAGGAGCCAGATGCGATTCTGCTGTGGCTTTGAGGAGGGAATTTTCCTTTTTTTCCCTTTTTTTTTTTTTTTGCATTGTAGACATTCTTCCGGCCAGCTCCAGCTCCTATTTCAGCAGAGGGGGGCTGGAGAAATGGAAAACATCAGGGGAAGCTCAGCTTTTCTATTGGAACCACATTTGCAGGGCCGGGTGGCAGCGAGCGGCGCGGGGTGGCACCGGCAGAGCTGGAGCAGCTCCAGCAGGAGGAGGAGGAGCCCTGGAGAAGACATGGAAGCAAATCCATCCTTTTGGCCCCAGCTCAGCAAATCGGGGACTTTTGTGGCTGCAAATCCCAGCTGTTCCCAAAAAAAAAAAAAATCCAGAAAACCCAGCAGGAGCAGCGTGAGGCAGATGGGGAACATCCCCTCCACGCGGGCCAGAGCTCTGCTGCCAGCAGGGGGAAATTAAATAAAAATGAAAATTAAAAAGTGATGGATTGGAGCTATTCCCGCTGGTTTGACACATCGAGGCAGGTTTTATTCCTGGTTTTTGGGGGCTCCAAGCTGGATTTGCACTGGGAATGGGGGGCTTGGCAGCTGGGAGATGTCCCAGCCCGAGCCCCCACCCTGCCCAGCTGCTCCCAGCACCACCCGGGCAGAGGAGGGTGCCTTGGGCTGGGTACCCACCATAGGGCACCCCAAACCGCTGGATTCTGCCAAAAATGCCCCAAAGCAGGGCGCAAACTCTCCGAGCTCTCCCTGTGAGCAGAGGCAGCTCCTGCTCCGAGCCCTGCCCCAGGTCCTGCACTGTTTCCACAACACCTTCCCCGCTTTTATTGCTCCTCTTCCATCGCTTTGTTGTTTTTTTTTTTACTGCAACAAAACCGATTTTGGTTTTATAGCAGCGAGACCTGGAAAGCACCCAAGCCCTTGAGACGACAGTTCTTCTTATTATTACTGTTATTATTATTAGATTTCGGTGCTTTTTTTTTTCCTTAAACTCCAGTTTTTCTTAAATTCCCACTGCCCGTCTGCCATTCCCATCCTCCAGCTGATTATTTTGGGGCCACTTTTCCCATTCCCAGCCCAAACTGGGGCTGCAAACGTGGGGTGGGGTGGGAGCTGCACCTGCAGCGTGGAGTTTTATCCGTTCCCATTCCCACGCCACCCCCGCGGCCGCCTCCTGCCTTTCCCAAAATCCAGGGAAAACTCGGTGTTACAGAGTCCAGGCTGCCTTCCCGGGACGCCAGCTGAAGGATGGTGTTTATATTCCCCCACTACACCCTGGCTCCGCTCGGCCAAGAGCTGCGTTTGGATAAAAAGTAAGGGGGAAAAAAAATTTAAATTTAAAAAAAAAAAAATCAAAAATTAAAAATTCCCCATCAGCCCGGCCCTGTGGAAGTGGGGAATGCAGCTGGACACACGCTGGACATGCAGAATGCACCCCAGTCCTGCGGGATCTCCAAGAGCAGCCCTCCTCCTCCTCGGGATGAAGGCACAAGGGATTTCCCCCCTTTTCAGCGGAGAGAGGAGCCAGGAGGCCGGGGGAGGTGGGGGTGGCACTCGGAGTGTTTTCCCTCCCGTTGGTTAATGCCCAGGACGTGACACCAATATTCTCCTTCTGTTTATGATTTGCTTTTTCTGGGAAGGCAGCCAAGGGGAGAAAAACCCATCAATCCCAGGCAACGAAGCGAGCCTGCCCAGGGAATGTGAAAGTCGCGGGCTCATTTATTTCCCGCAGAGTAAACAGCAGTGACAGCGCTGCAGCCGCGGCCAAAGCCGGGCCTGAGCCCCCTCCCCTGCAGGACCCCAGCCCCGAGCACGGAATATTCCCTGCAGAGCCGGGGGGATTTGGGAGACGCCAACCCAGGGCTGCTCCTGCCCGCGCCGCCAAGCGCCACAGCTCTGCTGGTGGCCCTGGGGGCTCTGTCACCTCCCTGGAGGTGGCCGGGCTCTGCTGGTGGCCCTGCAGGTTCTGTCACCTCCCTGGAGGTGCCCTGGCCCAGGCCCAGCTGCCCGTGGGGGAGGCACGGGAGGTTAATCCAGTTACTCCAGATTAGCCTGGGTTTTAAGCAGAAAATCCCAGGGCTGCAGGAATGAGACGATGGCAAAAGGGGCACGAGCCAGAGGAGTCAGAGCCACGCACAAAAAACACCCACAAAAGCCGTGTGGCTGTCGGGGCGTCTGTGCCCCCAAATGTGGGGGTTTTTGGGGGGGGTTGAATCTCCCCCAGCAAGGCAGGGTGGTCACAAACCCCAAAAGCTGCAGAGAGGAGGACTCAGGTGCCACCCTGGGGCAGCACAGGGTGCCTGGCACACCCCCAACCTGTAATGCACCCCAAAATGCACCCTGAGAGTGCTGCACACCCCAAAATGCACCCTGAGAGTGCTGCACACCCCAAAGTGCACCCTGAGAGTGCTGCACACCCCAAA
>JAHLSL010000236.1:256486-266752 GCA_025920805.1 Petroica traversi | reverse complement strand
AAAAAGCTGTGTTTTCAAGGAGTTTCTAAAGTGCAGACTCAGGTGAGTTGCTCGCGTTGGGGTCAGTGTTGATCTGAAAAAAATGTGTTTTCCAGGAGTTTCTAAAGTGCAGACATAAGTGAGGTTTGGGGGGTGTTTGTGTTGGTCAAAAAAGCTGTGTTTTCCAGGAGTTTCTGAAGTGCAGTTAGGTGAAGTTGGGGGGTGTTTATGTTGATTGAAAAGCTGTGTTTTCAAGGAGTTTCTAAAGTGCAGAATTAGGTGAGGTGTGGGGTTTGTTCATGTTGGGATCAGATTTGATCCAAAAAAAAGCTGTTTTTTCAAGGAGTTTTTAAAGTGCAGTTAGGTGAATTGTAGGGGGTGTTCGTGTTGATCAAAATGCTGTGTTTTCCAGGAGTTTCTAAAGTGCAAAGTCAGGTGAGGTTTGGGGGTGTTCGTGTTGGTCAAAAAAGCTGTGTTTTTAAGGAGTTTCCAAAATCCTATGGCAGGAGAGGCTGATGGATGTGGTGCTGAGACCCCTCCTCTCTCCCCTCACACTCAGAATTTACAGGAGGATATTTCTCTCTGGGTTTGCTTAAAGGCAGCTGATGAGAGAGGGAGGGAGGCTTTTTACACAGAGTCTGATTTTTCATTATTTTAGTTTGGGGAAACAAAGAGTGTTGTTGACTGATGGTAAATAGAATGTTCTGGTAGCAAACTCAGTGTGTCCAGAGGAGAGGTTGTGTTCTGCTCACATAAATTCATGTGGTAATGTCAGAATTCTGCACTAAATGATTCTACAACTTGAGCTGCCCTGGCTTTGCTGGAATGATATTTGATGTGGCTTGGAGTAAAAAAAAAACAGATAAAGATTTGATTGTGCAGAAACAAAAAGGAAAAGGATGAATTAGTCAGATTTTATATAATTTCTTCTTCATTTGAAGGCGTTAATGCTGTGACAAAACAGCTGAGTGGTGACAGAGCCAAGCTAAAACATTATAATTGTGTGGGGAATGGGTTTGTTCAGTGTTAAATGTCTGTTAGTCAGCAATTCCAATCTGGGATTTTGAAGGAAAACAAATTTCCAAGAGGTGGAAGCATCCAGAGACAGAAGAGCCTGGATGTGCTCATGGTGATTACCAGATTTTGGTCATTAAACCTCCCCTGCATCAGCTCAGAACCGAGGGCTCATTAAATGCAGCCCCTCCCTGGTAGGTGACACCTCCCCTGGGCCACCCTGGTCCCTGGAGTGTTTCTGGCTGATTTTCCTGCTGCTGGGAGAGGTTTCTGTGGAGCCAGGAGGAGCTGGGCACCAGCAGATGTTCAGGGCTCAACACCTGATCAGGTATCCTGAGGTTGCACCTCCCAGATCTTGGGCTTCTTTTCCAGCAGCAATTTAATTTTTGTGTAGAGGAAGAGTGAGCTGATAAAAATGCAAAATAAACCATGAGCAAGAGTCACAGACACTTTTATTTCCCCAGCCTGGTGTCCTGCAGCTCTAATTCCTGCTGGGACACTGATGGGAATGAAGGAGCCTTGGTGGCTCCCCAGAATTGGGGTTTTCTCAGCCCTGAGTGTCTCAGCTGCCCCCCTTTGCTGCCTGGAGCAGCCCCCACATTTGGGGTTGGGATTTTGGGTGGAATCAGGCCCTGAGCTCTGCTCTGGGACAGGGACAGGAACCAGGGAAGGGCTGGGGCTGTGCCAGGAGAGGTTTGGGATGGAAATCAGGGAAATTCTTCCCCCAGAGAGTGCTGGGCACTGAATTCCCCCAGGGAATGGGCACATTCCAACCCTGCCAGAGCTCCAGGAGGGTTGGGGCTCCTCTCTGGGACAGGCTGGGATTGTTGGGGTGCCTGTGCAGGGCCAGGAGCTGCACTCTGATCCTTCTGGATCCCTCCCAGCTCAGGATATTCCCCGATTCCATGATAAAACAAAGCTCTCTGAGGAAAACAAACAGTTTTTTCCTGATGGAAGCTGCTCCACTTCGTGTTTTGTTGCCCGGATTTCCCATCCTGTGTCCAGACCAAGCCTGAGCTCCTGGCAAACTCAAAACCTGATTCAAAATCCCACATCCAGTTAGAAACCCCTTTCCCTGGGCCACACAGGGATATTTTAAGCATGGGGCCATTATTGGGAGTAGGAGAAATGTAATTTATGTGTTGCAGGGAAGCACATTCCTTAATGGAGAGGCTCTCCTGCCTTGGGATCAAAGGTGAGGTGGGCACTGCCTCATTTGGGCTGCAGGGAAACAGAATCCCTGGGGAATTCTCAAATGTCTGTTATTCCTGGAGACAGAGGGGCTCCAGCTAAAAACTGATTAATTGGGTCCATTGTGGGCCAGCTGAAATCCCAGATTTGGGCAGCGAGCTCCCAATTTAAGGATGGAGTTTAATACCTGAGTTGTGCCCATGGGCACTCTCTGCTCGGGCAAAGAATTGTAGTGATTTAGTGAAATCCTGAAATTCTCATGGCAGATAATGTTAAAATGAAGATTGATGTGATCCCTTGAGAGGGAGGGAATGCTCAGGTGTCCCTGTGCTGTTTTGAGGGGTTCAGGGGAGGATTTGTGTGAGCTCTGTGCTACCCAGGCTTTCCTCTGGCACTTTTTGGGGTAAAACAGAGTGAGTTCAGTGGTTTTGACAGCAAGTGTGAATGCACTGAGGAATTCTGAGTGATTTTTCTCCCAAATATTCTGTGACAACCCCTACTTGCTGTAGAATCTCCATCCCTGGAGGTGTCCAAGGATTGGACAGAAACCCTAAAACCCTGGGAAAGAAACTCCTGAAACCCTAAAACCCTGGGAAAGAAACTCCTGAAACCCTAAAACCCTGGGAAAGAAACTCCTGAAACCCTAAAACCCTGAAAAAAAAACAAAACTGAAAAAACCCTGAAAAAAAAAACCTGAAAAAACCCTAAAAAAACCCCTGAAAAAACCCTGAAAAAAACCTCTTAAATCCTGAAATCAATCTTTATTTTCCCTGCCTGCTGGAGTTTGGAATGGGAATCCATTATAATTGCATGGGCTGAAGTCTGGGATCAAGTTAGCCAATTCCTGGTGGATTCAAGAAGTTCTGAGCCTTGACTCACTCTGAAGTTAGAAATTGATCTCCTGTTTTTGGCAACTTTTTGAATGAAGTTGATCCCAGCAGCCCTTGGAAAAGCCAAGGAGCTGAGGAGAGTCCAGAGGCATCTGCCCTGGAAAAGGGGGAAAATTCACTTCTCTTACAATATTTAGTTTTAAATAAAAATTAACTGTTTTTCCTGGCTGCTCAGCAATAGCTGAACACCTGAGCAGGTACCCTGAGGTTGCACTTCCCAGATTTTGGGCTTCTTTTCCAGCAGCAATTTGTTTTTTGTATAAAGGAAGAGTGAGCTGATAGAAATGCAAAATAAACCATGAGCAGCTTCTTACTTTTCCTAATCAGGTTTGCTTTGTCTTCGTGTGGCTGAACAATCAGCAGGGCTCTGTTTATGGGCAGTTTCTTATGCAGAAACATTAAAATTACTTTTTGTTATTGTCCTTGTCAATCATCACTTGCTAAAAATACCTCGTGAAAGGCTTTCTTTTCTGCTGCTTGTTTTTGTCAGGAGATATTCCAGGATGGAAACTGGAATTAAACAAAAGTTCCACAAAGATGTCTTAATTATCACGTTCAGAATTTATTTTTGCAAGCTCTATTTGCATTTTAAAAACAGAAAAGGGACCAAAGGGAAGCACCTGGAGTGGCTCAAGTTGTCACCAGGTCTTCCAAGAGCTGCTGAGGTTTTATCCTTCCTTCAGCTCCTCTTTTTCATAGAAAAGTGCACTTTCCTTCTTCTGAAATTCTGTTGGCTTTGAATAACCTTGCAATGGGAGCAGTGCAAAGCAAAACACCCAATTCTTGCTAAATAATTTTTTGCAAAGCTGTTTTAGCACTTCCTCTTTGTGTGTTCCTCCCGTGACTTTCAGCAGCTCAGGGTCTGAACTTTGCTTGGAGGCACAAAACTGAAAATAAAACACGTTTGGGTTGAAGTAAAGGTTCTAACCAAAGTTTCCCACGTCTCAAGCTTTGTTTTCCCCACATTTAATGCACTTGATCTTAAAATTATCAGCGTGCAAAAGGCCACAGTTAATGCTGGGCTCTGGTTAAGCCTCTCTGAGGGTGAGCTGCTGGCCCACCCTCAAGGTCAGGGGGTTGGAAGTTGTGTTTTGTCTCTTCCAGCTGCTTTTTGTGCTGCTTTTTTATTATCTGAGCTAATCTTTTTTGTTGCTGGGCTTGTTTTTCTTTTCTCTTCCAGAACCCTCCTGCTCAGTCTGGTGCTTTCGTGCTTTTGTGTCAGCTCAGGTCTCCTCTCAGGCTTCTTGGGGATGTGGTCACTCTGTGACACCACTGATGTGGTGAACTGATGCCTCTTGAATTATTTGAGGGGAGGAGAAACAGCTTTAAAAAGAGAAAAATCAAATCCAAAGCCTGTGCTGGTTGTACTGAACAGTGAGCAATAAATGAGCAAAGCTCTAATCAGAGCAGAATTACCAAAACTCCTGAAATCTGGGATTCTGGGGTGTGGGAGAAAACAAGCCCTGGAGATAATCAGAGCATAACAATCACCTTGTGCTCAGTTTGATGGACACTCTTTCCTTCCCTCCTCAGTCCCACAGAATAATGAGAAGCTTCAGGAAAGTCCGTGCATTTTTGCATTAACACCAAGACAAGTGGAGCTGATCAGAAATTCCAGGTACTCCTCGCTGGGTGTTTGCAGTTCAAGAAAATGCAGCTGCAGAATTCCATAATTCCTCCCTGTGGAAGCTTTTGTTCCCTGCCAGGAAACAGGATTTGTGTGAGGACATCAGGCTGCTCCTCCTGGAAGGCAAAGAGCTTTGGGGGAGCAGCAAATTCCCCCGTGCAGGTCTTTAAGTTTCACTTAAGTGAAAAGTGCTGCTCTAATCTCCCCCTGGAAAGGTGAATTTGGGCAGGAAAAGGGGGTGAAACCATCAGTGCCCTGAATTCTCTGCAGTTGTGAGTGTCTGCTGCTCTCCTTTGCAGCCAGGTTCAAAAGGCAGAGTGTGGGGCCCTTTGCATCTGAAAGGAAACTTCCTTGGTGGGGAGGGGGCCTGGGACTGCCTGAGGAAACATCAGGATTAGGATTTACCCTGACCCCTGTCAGATGCAGCTTTTGAGGCAAACAAAGCCTCTCCTCAGAGGTGGCACTGCAGGCAGGGAGGTTTCCTCTTGCCTGACCTGCTCCCTTCATGCAGAAGAATTCCCCCAAAAAATTCAACATAAAACCTTTAAATATTTATCTTTATGGTAAAATAAAGAGAAATATTTTACCATAAAGAACTGGAGGAGTAATATATTGGTTATTTTGCCTCCTGGTAAAATACCCTTGTTCTGTCTTCCCTTTCTTTCCTGATTCTGGTTAAAATCCTGGCAGGAACAGCCCTGGTGGAGGTTGCAATATTCACAGTGGGGCCTTAATACTCAGTCCCTTGGTTTGCATGAACAGCTTCAGCTGAATAATTAAACACAGGGAGTCTTGAGCACTGTCAGGTAATCCTGACCTTAAAACCCAGTTTTTATAAATTCTCACAAATCACCAGAAGGCACCTGAGCAGTTTTAAAAACCCAGAGAAAAGCTGGAAGTTGGTGCATCAGGAAAAAAAAAATAATTACAGGACCACTTGAATTGTACAATTTAAATAAAGTTCTGGAAATTCTGGTAGTTTTTAAAGGTGAATTTAAAAAATTAGGAACAACTAAAGTTCTTGAGTCTGGGAGCTGATTTGGGTGATTTTTTTGGGGGGGTAGGGGTTTTTTTTGTTTTATAATTAATTCAAAATTTCTGTTCTTTCATTTACCAGGGAGTTGCAACCCGGTGTGAAATCAGTTCAGGTGGTGCTCAGGTAGGTCTGGGCTGGGTTCATTGAACATCAGGGGCAGAGCAGGGGAGGAGGGAATGTTCCAGCAAAAACCAGCAAGTTTCAACATGGATTTTGTGGCTCCACAGAGAATTTCCAGTGAACTTTTTGTTCCTGGGTCTCACAGAAACTCCTTAAACTCCACTTGTGAACCTTGAGCAGAAACAGCAGAGTCCCCCTGGATGGGATTGGGATTGGGGTGGGGATGTGCAGAGATTTGGGATATTATGGAATGTGTTGTTTCCCCCAGAATCTGCTACACAGATACCAGTTCCCCTCAGGAGGATCAGTACCCACCCAACATCGCTGTCAAGGTGAACCACAGCTACTGCTCCGTGCCGGTGAGCTCTGGGGACACCTGGGGAGTGTGGGGGAACACCTGGAGAATGTGGGGGGAACACCTGGGGAATGTGGGGCAACACCTGGGGAATGTGGGGGAACACCTGGGGAGTGTGGGGGAACACCTGGAGAATGTGGGGGAACATCTGGGGAATGTGGGGGGAACACCTGGGGAATGTGGGGGGAACACCTGGGGCAACACCTGGGGAGTGTGGGGCAACACCTGGAGAGTGTGGGGGGAACACCTGGGGAATGTGGGGCAACACCTGGGGCAACACCTGGGGAGTGTGGGGCAACACCTGGAGAATGTGAGGGGAAAACCTGGGGAGTGTGGGGGCAACACCTGGGGAGTGTGAGGGGAACACCTGGGGAATATGGGGGAACACCTGGGGAGTGTGGGGGAACACCTGGGGAATATGGGGGAACACCTGGGGAGTGTGGAGGAACACCTGGGGAGTGTGGGGGGAACACCTGGGGAATGTGGGGGAACACCTGGGGAGTGTGGGGGGAAAACCTGGGGAGTGTGGGGGGGAGAATTTGTGGAATTTGGGAGGGGAATGTGGGAGGAAAATTTGTGGAATTTGGAAGAAAATTGCTTTCCTTGCAATGTCAGACTATAGAAGTGCACTTCTTAGTTTAAAGCTAATTTTTTAATGGATTAGCCACGCTGTTAATGAACTGTTCTGTATAAAAACTCAATTTTTATTGTACTTTGAGCTCCAGCTGTATTCCACTCCTTCCCTCCATCCCCGAGACCTGGGGCTGAGTGGAATTTAATGGAGCTGCTCAACAGATGCACCACGAGTTAAATAAGTAAAAAATAACTAAAATGCATTTAACCTTGCTGCTCTAGGGCTACTACCCCTCCAACAAACCCGGGGTGGAACCCAAGAGGCCCTGCAGGCCCATCAACCTCACCCACCTCATGTACCTGTCAGCGGCCACCAACCGCATCACGGTCACCTGGGGCAACTACGGCAAGGTGAGCCAGCCCAGGGCCACCAGCACCCCGGGCAGCCCTGCAGAGCAGCCTGCTCACCTGGCCTCCCTCTCTGTCCCCAGAGCTACTCCGTGGGGCTGTACCTGGTGAGGCAGATGACTTCAGCAGAGCTGCTGCAGAGGTTGAAAACCATCGGCATCAAACACCCCGAGCTCTGCAAAGCACTGGGTGAGTGGCTCAGGGAGGGCCTGCTGGGGAGCAGCACCTCTGTTCACACCTCTGTTCCCTCCAGCTGTGTGAACCCCCATTTTTGTCTGAACAGACTGGCTGAGCTGTGTGGGAGCCCTGGGAGGTCACCCCAAAGCCGTGGTGGTGGCTCTGCAGCAGCTCTGTAGTTGCATTTAGGATTTGTCCCAGGTCGTGCCGTGCCGGTGTCGTTGTGGCTGGAAGGGCTTCATGCCTGAGTCAGTGTGAGCAGCATTGACCTCGGCATTTCCAAAGGAGATTTCTGGAGCCAGGGATCCTGGTGACAATGTCCTGCTGCCCCAGGCCCTGCCAGTCCTTGGGGCTGGCACTGGGATGTCACCAGCAGCACTTTGATTTGCCTTGAGAGCTTCAGAGAAGAGATGGTCCCCAGAGATGCTTATCCCAAACCACTCAGGTAAATCCTCCTGGTATGAGGCACATGTAAAACAGTGCTGGAAATTAGAGGAAATTACCTTTCCAAGGTGGAATCAGCCTTGGAGCTCATGAAGCTGCAAGATTCCCAGTTTTTCCAGCTGTTGGACAAAACCTTCTCAGTGTTTATTCTGCTTGAGAGAACTGACCCCGTGCTCCTGATGGTCTTTGAAACTCTCCAGATCCTGGAAAACTCTCCCCAAGGATAAGAAACATCCAGGGAATCCCAGAATAGTTTGGGCTGGAAGGACCTTAAATCCCACCCAGTGCCACCCCTGCCATGGCAGGGACACCCCCACTGTCCCAGGCTGCTCCCAGCCCTGTCCAGCCTGGCCTTGGGCACTGCCAGGGATCCAGGGGCAGCCACAGCTGCTCTGGGCACCCTGTGCCAGGGCCTCCTCACAGCCAGGAATTCCTCCTGCACATCTTGTCCTCAATTTCCCTTCTTCCAATTGCCTCTTGTCCTGGCACTCCAGTTCCTGATGAAGAGTCCCTTTCCAGCATCCCTGCACCCCCTTCAGGGACTGGAATGGGAGGTCTCCACTCAATCTTCTCTTCCCAGGCTGAACTTTCCCAGCCTGTCAGTCTTGGAGGTGGATTGCAGTTCTCAGGGAAGGTTATCAGACACCAGGATTTCAGGGCAGGGATCAGTTGTATTTGGTGACTGTAAATAAAACCAAATAAGAGCAATGTCTGATTTCAGCTCCTTTGTGTTTTCTTGCTTGGAAGTCGTTTGGATATCCAGAACTGGCCAACCTGAGGAGCTCCTAAACTTTGCTTTTCTAGCTCTGGTCTTCTCTGCAAATAATTCCCTGTCACTGAAGCTGCCCTTTGGCTTCAGTCACATCTCACTGCTGACTCATCTTCCTATGCATAAAAATATAGAATTTAATGCAGGAACATTGTCTGAGAACAGCTTTGGATCCGAAATCCTGATCAGGAGATCCTAGAAAATTCTCTTCCTTCCCATGTCTCCCAGTAATTGATGCACAGAGAAGGCTCTTACAAAGAACTTCATAAAAAATTAAGCTTGGATGAAAAAGCTCCTAATGTGAGGAAAACAAGCCCAAATCTTGTAATCTCCTGGGAATTTCACATCTGAGAAGTGACTCTCTAATTAAAGCTGGGTGTTGCAGAGCTGCATGTAGCCTCATTGTCTGGAGACATCTTGTTATGATCTGAAAAGGTCAAAAGAAATGCTTGACTTGCTCCAAAGAAAAACGGTGATGGAAGTTCTCAGGGGCAGTTGCAGACAGCAGTGGGAGCAGCAGCTCCTCCTCAGGACGTGGGGAGCAGTTCAAAGCTCGTTTTGTTGATTTTTGCACCTTGGTGTGGGACCTGCCCATCTGCTGCTCTCTTTGATTTCCCTGCTGCTCCTCTGGGTTTTCCTTTCAGGCTGCAGCAGCAGGGGCAGGATTCCTCCTTTCCTCACAGCTGATTCTTCCCAGCTCTGTGCTGGATGGCTGCTGAGCCTGGTTTTGCATGGCTGCCTTGCTCTGAGCTCTGTTTGTGGTTCCTGTGGAATGTTCTGGAATAAAGGAGCTGGCCAGCGTAGAGGCTGAGCAGTGACAGCCCAGCAGTGCTGAGAGGGGGCTTGAGAACCTGGTGGAAAGAGGGATGTGTTTTCCCTCTCAGTGTGACTCTTGGCTCACTTTTGGGGGGATTTCTCTGACCTGGAAGTGCCGGAGGGAGACATTTCCCCCCATCCTGCTGCCACCGAGCTCAGGAGGGAATAAACCCCAGGCTGGAGCTGAATCCCTGTGCTCACTCCCTCCCTGGCAGGGAAAATGATCCACGCACAGCCCAGGGCTGGGGCTGAGCTGCTCCCCCTGTGCTGCCAAGGGCTGAGTTTTGTTCAGTGCTGTGTCCTCTGCTCTCCCTGCAGTGAAAGAGAAGCTACGCCTGGACCCCGACAGCGAAATCGCCACCACCGGTGTCCGAGTGTCCCTCATCTGTCCAGTGAGTCCTGCAGCCTCGTGGAGTCAGAGTTTGGGGTTGGAAGGGAACTTAAAACCACCCAGTGCCACCCCTGCCATGGCAGGGACACCTCTCACTGTCCCAGGCTGCTCCAGCCTGGCCTTGGGCACTGCCAGGGATCCAGGGGCAGCCACAGCCTCTCTGGGCACCCTGTGCCAGGGCCTCCTCACAGCCAGGAATTCCTTCCCAATGTTCCCTCTGGCAGTGGGAAGCCATTCCCTGTGTCCTGTCCCTCATCCCTTGTCCCAGGTCCCCTCCCACCTCCCCTGAAGCTTCCTAAGGCACTGGAGGGGCTGAACCCCCCAGCTCTCCCAGAGCCAAGATACTCCAGCTCTGTTTTCATCTGCTTTTGTCAAGAACCCAAACAGTACTCCCAGAGCAGCTTTGCAAACTCCCCAGTGTTTTTCCTTGCCAGGGATGTGTGGGCTCCTTCCCAGGCTGCTGGCTGATGCTCTGT
>JAHLSL010000236.1:221504-235726 GCA_025920805.1 Petroica traversi | reverse complement strand
GATTTGTGTGCAGCCCCTGGATTTGTGTGTAGCCCATGGATTTGTGTGCAGCCCCAAATTTGAGTGCAGCCCCTGGATTTCTGTGCAGTCCCCCCAGGTTTCTGTGTAGCCCCAGATCTGTGTGCAGCCCCCAAATTTGAGTGCAGCCCCTCGATTTCTGTATAGCCTCGGGTTTCTGTCCATCCCCCAGATTTCTGTGCAGCCCCAGATCTGTGTGCAGCCCCAGGTTTCTGTGCAGCCCCCAGATTTGTGTGCTACCCCCAGATCTGAGTGCAGCCCCTGGGTTTTTGTATAGCCCCAGGTTTCTGTGCAGCCCCTGGGTTTCTGTGCAGCCCCAGACTTGTGTGCACCCCCCAGATCTGAGTGCAGCCCCAGATCTGAGCGCAGCCCCTGGGTTTCTGTGCAGCCCCAGGTTTCTGTGCACCCCCCAGACTTGTGTGCACTCCCCAGATGTGAGCGCAGCCCCCGAGGCCAGCCCGTACCTGGTGAATCGGACGTTGCAGATGTTGCACTCGTAGGGCTTCTCCCCGGTGTGGGTGCGGATGTGGCGTGGCAGCTTCCCGGCACCCTGGATCACCTTCTCACAGATGGGGCACTTCTGGAATGCTTTCGCCCTGATCTTCTTCTCCACCTTCTGCGACCAGGACGGGTACACGTCGCCCTCGCTGGAACTGCCGAAATATTTCAAGTAATAATCCATGACCCCGTCCTCGTCCTTGCGGTCGTCGTCGCCGAGCTGCTGCCGCCCCACCGAGTTGATCATCTGCTGGAGCAGGGCGCTGGCGGCCAGGTCATCCACCTCCCTGGCATCATCCTCCGTCTCCGTGCCCGTGGGGATGAAGCTGGGTGAGTCCCCGGCTTCCTGCGGGTCCAGGGGGCCCCTAGGGGTGCCCCCCTCCTCTTCTCCCGGGGTGGCCAAGCCACGGCTGCTGTAATGTCCGTTCTGGGAAGGGGAGAACATCCCGCCGCTGACCGGCTCCTCGTCCTCGCGGTCCAGCCACATGGCCGGGTTGCTGTCAGGGTCACAGTCACTTGCCTTTGGTCTTTCGGTTGGGGTGGCTTGCGAGTAGAAGTCCAGGCCGTTGCAGTTCGACTCCTCCTCCTCCTCTTGGCCTCGGAAGTTCAGTCTCTGAAGGTCTCTCAACTCTGGGTTGGTCCACGGAAAGCTGCCTTGGTGGCCGTTCACGGGGTTGCTCTGGAAGAACTCCAGGTACTCTTTTGCTCTGAGATGGTTCCTCTGATCAATTTGATCTACTGTATCCATCTGGTCATTTTTGGCCAGAATCTTCCTCTCCAGGAGATCCGTGCAGACATCCCTGACGGCCGGGATCTCCAGCAGCGTGGCGGCGTTGAGGATGTCGTTGACGTTGGAAGTGCTGACGGTGAGGGTCGCGGTGTAGGCGAACTCCAGCAGCGCCGACAGGGCGTCCGCACTCACAAAGTCTATCTCATACACGTTCTGCTGGTCCACCACTAACCCTGAGGTGAAGAGCTTCTTGAAGTACTGGCTGCACGCAGCCAGGACGGAGCGGTGGGTGGGGAACTCCTGGCCTTCCACCAGGATGACCACGTCGCACAGCAGCCCGTTGGTCCTCTGCTCATTCAGGCTGCTGAGGATGTCGCTGCTGTGATCCGGGAACGGGATCCCTATGGGGCCGTCCACGCCACCCGCCATCTTCCAGGCTAAGGGCTGTGGGAAAGGAGGGGAAGGCTGTGAGTCCCAGCTCGGAGACATCGGGAGAATTCCCAAATTCCCAGCACCACACGTGTCCCCTGTGCCTGTCCCCGTCCCCTGCAGCTCTACCATCGTCCTGTGCTTACCTGGGGAGGAGGAGGAGCAGAGCCCAGGTGCTCTCAGTGAGAACAGCTGAATTAGCACGGATCCGAGCCAGGGCAGCAAGCCTTGGCAGGGAGCTGGGATTGCCCAGCCAGGCAGCACTGGAGCGGGCACAGCCGTGCCCAGCATGGCCTGAGCCTCCCCAGTGCATCCCAGCCCAGCCCTGGGAGCAATTCCCATTCCCATTCCTGCTGGGAAGGTCCCCTGCTCACCAACACCATGATTTCACCACCGGGAACACCATTCCCATCACTCATCCCTGGAGAGATGCAGGCAGGGAATGTCCTTTGGGAAGGGCAGGGAGAGGGGAGCCCTGAGCACCCTGACCTGCTACTGCTGCAGGCGTTTGCCAGGGAGGATCCCTGGAACCCGAGGCAGCTCCTGCTCCTTCCCAGGAGAGAGGAGAGGACACCGGGATCACCAAGTGCCAGCACCAGACCCGGATCCTGGACAGGCTCCAGCAGAAGCAGCAGCTCTTCCCAACGCCAAGGGTTTGTTTGGGACAAGAGAAATAAATAAAGCCACTCCTGACAGATCCACTTGACTCCAAAGGCTGGAAAAACCCAGAGGGAACCGAGCAGTCCCTGGTGGGAAGGGATCCCCTTTGCTGGGAAAGGGGCACTGAGGCCAAGCTGCCAACCTGAACAGCCCCTGATTCTCCCACAATCCCAGCCCACCAATCCTAAAAATTAGGAAAAACATCTCCCTCCTGTCCATCTCAAGCAGCAAATCCACATGCTCCTTTGCTGGAAAAATCAAAGTAATTCCCCCCACCCCAAGCACCGGGATCAGCAGGAGCCAAGAAAGCCACGCACAGATCAGTTCCCAAAGCACAAGGCTGGGGTGTCCAAGCTCCTCGTTCCCAGCTGGGGACACTGAGGCACAGCAGGACCTGCCCCACGCCACGGGGGCACGGGTGAGTCAGGATGGATCCAGAACAGGAGTAATTACACAGGAAGCAACTCCAGCCCCGGGTCCCAGCACGGAGCAGGAGCCCAGGTTGCACAACTCCAGTTCCCCCACCCACCCCCGGCCTCCCCAGTAGTTTTCCATATTTACTTATTTTTGAAAAAGGTTTTGTTAAGCCCAGAAAATAAGTTTAATTTTGGCACTGTCTTGTTTTACACAGAGGGAAGGCAGGAGGAGGCAGGTCCAAGGAACACCGAGCTGGAGCAAATCCCTGGATGTTCAGCAGCAGGAGGACAGCAGCACTCAGCTCCCAGGAATGGGATGGGGGCGAGGAGGAGGAGGGAGGATCCAGGATGTGCAGGACAGGCACCAGCCCAAGGTGCTTCCTGAGACACCTGGAGAAAGGGCTCAGCTCCAGAGCCACCTCTGGTGCTCCAGGACTTGACCTTTAAGCCCTAATTTGAGGGATTTTTACATCAGGGAGGAAAGGGCTCTTTGGTGGCACCACTCTGCATTCAGTGCCAGCTCCAGGTGTGACCTTGGGCAAGGTCACCCCAGCCCAGCACCCTCGGGGCATCCCAGGGACCTCCCTTCCTCTGGAACTGGGATTCCAGGGAGGCTTTGCTGTCCCATTCCCACTGGGGCAGCTCCAGAGCTCCCCAGAACCCCCAGATTGAGGCCACCACACAGATCCCACATCCCTGCCCACCCCAAAAACAGCACTGGGGCTTCCCCATCAACAAGAGATGTTTTACAAAGCTTTTTTTTCCCCTAAAAACAGCAAATCTGAGCCCTGTGCAGCGTTGGGAAGCTCCGGGCAGGGATCCTGGGGGAGCCGTGTCCGTCCCCCACACACCCCAGCTCTGGGGAGGGGGGAGCAGCCAGAGCACCCAGGCAAGGTCACCCCCCCCGGGCCGGGGGCTGGGATAATCATCCCGACAGTGTGGGAATGGCTGCAGGGTCATGAGACTGCCTGGGCCGGCCCGGAGCTCGCTCCAACTCGGCCACTCCGTGCACAACACGGCCTTTGTGTCCTGCAGCCGCGGTGGCCTGGGGTGGTGGGGGGCAAAGGGGCCACCCCGAGCCCCCAGGAAGGCATTCAGGGCCTGGATGATCCCAGCACATCCAGAGATCAGCCCTTAAAACATCACAACATCATCCCCCCCAATTCCCTTTGCTCAGAATTAGGGAAATTCAGAGTTCCAAGGTACGGGTTTGGGGTTTGGGGAACTTCTTGAGTCTTTGTAAGGTGGGTGATTCAAAAGGAGCTCCAAACACCCCGAATTTACTGCTCATGGCAATAGGGCTCAGTGCCACGAAGGAACAGGCAAAATGCACTCGGGAATGTCCTGGAGCCAGGTGACAAGTGACAAAAGCTGCTGGCACAACCACGGCTCATCCTCCTTGGCAAGGGCAGGGTCTGAATGGGCCACCAAGGGGGAGCTTCAACTACTGACCTGAATTTCCATTTTGTCCCTGCTGCTGGGGTGTCCCAGGTCCCTGTCCCAGACTGGGAGGTGGCTCAGAGGTGCCACATTTCACCCCAGAGTGGCTGCGGGGGAGCAGTTTGGGAATGGCCCTGGCAGAAAACCGAGGGGAACTATCGAGATGAAGCTCAGCCCGTGGGAAAGAGGGGCTGGAGCACGAGCAGAGCCCTCCAGGAGATGCAGGAATGTCACTGACAGCCCTGGTGGGACTCCCTGCGCAGCCCCAGCCCTTCCAAAATCCCAGCACAATAGGGCCATGGCAACCCCAGCTCCACAGGCCAGCCTGGCACGCACAGCCCGACCCCAGGCAGCACAAATGTCACCTTTTGGGTGCTGAATGGGAGTGAGGGAAGCTCTTCACCTCCCCGAGGAGCTGTTCCACACCCAGCTGGTTCCTGACTGCCTTTGGAGGCTGCTCCTCAATGCCAAAATTGAATCTGAGTTTGGAAAAGCTCTCCAGCATCACCGAGCGCAAGCTGTGCCCTGTCCCCACCTTGTCCCCAGCCCAGAGCACCGAGTGCCACCTCCAGGGATGGGCACTCCCTGGGCAGCCCCTGCCAAGGCCTGACCACCCTTTCCATGAGGAATTTTCCCAAAATCCAACCTAAACCTGCCCTGAGACCATTCCCTCTTGTCCTGTTGTCCCCAGGGAGCAGGGCCTGACATCCCTGGCTGTCCCCTCCTGTCACAAGGTCCCCCCTGAGCCTCCTTTTCTCCTCCTGAGCCCCTTCCCAGCTCCCTCAGATTTTTCCAGACTCTTCCCAGCTCCGGGCTGGCTCCAGCCCCTCCATGAAGGGCCAGACCAGGACACAGCACCTGAGCTGTGACCTCACCACTGTGATTTTATTTCCTTTAAACTCAGTTTCTCACCCCTCTCCTCCCAAACACCCCCAGCCCAAGAGCAGCACCCAGAGCTGACTGAAACCCCTGAGCTTGTGCTTCCCTCAGCAGGATGTCACCCAATCCCTCTCCTCCAGGAGCTCTGGAATTTGACATTTACATTCAAATGAGACAGCATCAAGATGGGATCACAACCAGAAGTGCTGACAAAACACCTCTTTAATTACCAGTTTTCCACGGAACCTCCGAGGGGTTTTGTTGGTTTGTTGTTTTTTTTTTTTTTCCCTTCACTTCTTTGCCTTAAAATTTAGAGGAACCTGAGCAGTTAGGGAGAGCTCAGGAACACAGGGGTGGAAGGGCTCGGTCACACCTGGGGAAGTGGGAACAGCCAATGTTTTTTTCTCCCTGGAAAAAGATGCCAAAACTCTTCCCAAAGGCAGAGGTGCCGCTCGCTGCTGCACAGGCGAGAATTGAGCAACACCTGGCACCTGCTGGGGGCAGGAGGGGAGAACCAGCATGGCCCTTTCCATGGAGCACGAGGCAAAATGGTTTGGGGAATTCTGTGATCCACAAATCAACATTTCCTGGGAATGGCTGAGCTCTGTGGATATGGAGGCTGTAGGATGGAGAGGGACTTTGGACATGAGTGTGGAGTGACAGGAGAAGAGGGAATGGACTCAAACTGACACAGGGCAGGGTTAGGTGGGTACTGGGATGGAATTCCTTCCTGCAAGGGTGGGGAGGCCCTGGGATGGAATTCCCAGAGCAGCTGGGGCTGCCCCTGGATCCCTGGAGGTGTCCAAGGCCAGGCTGGAGCAGCTGGGATGCTGGAGGATCCCCCTCGAAGGTCCCTCCAGCCCAAAGCATTCCAGGATTCTGGGATTCAACCTCTTGCTCAAGGTACCCAAGGATCCCAAGCTGCTCTGGGATTTCTTGGAGCAAACACCCACGACCGAGGCAGCGCCAGGGAAGAATTATTAAAATAATGGTGCTTTATACCAAAATAAACCCACCCCAGTGGCTGCTGCCCAGGCCCAACCATCACCCCAGCATTCCCTCAGCACCAGCTGGAGAAACGGGCATTTTTCCCCTGTGAACAGCTCACACCCCATAAGTCCTCATCTGTTTTTATTTAGGGTGATCCCATCCCATCCCACCCCATGCCCCCCGTGCCTCTCCCAGCCCGGATCCCTCGGGATGAGGCAGCTCTGTGGCCCCTGGGAGTGGGGAGCAGCTCCCGGGCTGACACCCAGCCCAGGACAGGCCCCAGCAGGTTCTCCCTCTGCCCAGGATCCACCCGAAACTGCCGAGGCCTCGGGACACAGCAGGAAGTGCAGGAGGTGTTTTGCCTGCCTGGGAGAAGCCACGATTCCAACACCCCACAGAGCATGGGAACTCAACTGCTCCCAACAAGGAATGTGCTGTGGGTGCTTTAGGGCCAAGCTATCCCGGATTTTTGGAGCTGGAGAAGAGCTGGATGCTCCTGAGAGGACCCTGCACATCAACAGAAGGAAGGGCACGGTGGGAAAAATCATGATTAAAAAAAAATAACCCTCAGCACGCTTTTGTTTTAAATAAAACTGCATTTTCAATGATGCAGCGGGAGGAAATCCTTGGTCTTGAGAAGGGAATAGAGCCACCAATGGCAAAGAGGGAATTCCAGCTTTTTTCTGTCCTGACTGGACATCCCATTCAGAATTACTTCAATAATTCTTCCCTGGACATCCCACCCGGGTAACATGACCAAGATCATGCAGCTCTTGAAGTGAGGAGATCAGAGCAGAGCCAGCGCCCTGCAAATGTCTGTGGGCTGCTTTGGACAATCTGGCTCTGTTTTCCAAGCATGGCAATCCATCCCCTCCAGCCCCTGCCCAGCTCAGCAGGGAAAAGTGACCTCAGATCCGGATTTGGGACACGAGGAAGGAGACTGAACCACCAGGAGGGCTCAGCTGGTTCCCAAAGAGGCTCCAGATCAACCCCTCCCTGCCCAAACCCTGCTCCTGGAGCTCCTCAGAGTGCTTGGTTTGTTCTGTCCTTCCACAGATCAGAGCATCCCACTTTTTGTAGGTCCTCTGGATGCTGAAAGCTGCTGGGAGGGCTCTGGAGAGACTGAAGGGGCTCCAAGAGAGGTGGGGAGGGCCTTTGGACAAGGGGGATGGATTCAAGCTGGGAGCAGGTTCAGATGGGATATTGGGAAGGAATTCCTCAGTGGGGAGGGACTGGAATGGACTGGCAGGGGTGGGACTGGATGAGCTTTAAGGTCCCTTCCACCCAAACCATCCCGTGATGAGTCAAAGCGTCAAATCCGAGGTGCAGTGGAAGAACATCTGAGATGTTCCAACAGCTCCTGGGCTCCAGCAGCCTCCCCCATCTCAGCCCAACCCGAGGGACCCGGGTGTGACCACAGAACCAAAACAGTCCTGGCCCCACCTGCCAGGGAGGTTTTCCACTCCCTGCCCAGGGAAAGATGTGCCTGGGCAGCACAGGGAGCTCCTGCCCCCTCTCCTGCCCTTCCACACCGAGCAGCTGCCCCAGGGAAAGGAAATCTGCCCCAAAGCCCGCAGATATTGGGGCAGGATCAACACATCCCTGCAGTCCTGGAGTGCCAGGCTGGGAGAGAACTCGAAGCTCAGCCTGTTCCATCCCATGAGCAGGGACACCTCCCACTGTCCCAGTGCTCCAGCCCGGCCTTGGGCACTGCCAGGATCCAGGGGCAGCCACAGCTTCTCCAGAACTCCATTCCCAATATCCCACCTACCCCTGCCCTCATTCTGAAGCCATTCCCCCTTCTCCTGCCACTCCAGGCCCTTGTGAAGGGCAGAGCCAGAGCTCTCCATGAGAGATTTGCACCTAAAGCACTGCAGGAACAGCCAGGACACACCAGGATCTGACAAGAGGCTCAGACAGGAGAACCCCACATCCTGCAGCTGCCTCCAAGGGAACTCTGGCAGGAGCTCCCACTGAAGCCTGGATGGAGCTCTGGATCTGAGCATCCCTTGGACCCTCCACGAGCATCCAGGAACTTTAATGGAATAAACACCTTTGATTTTCCTTTGTATTGAAGGAATTACTGGCCAGAGGGAGGAGCAGCACCAGGAGCTGGCTCTGCCCTGCTCTGCTCTCCTGTCCCTGCCCAAAGGGGTCGATCCCAGTGCCAGCAGAGCCAGGACAGCCCTTCCCAGCTGCCAGCAGAGCCATTTCCTCACTGGGGAGCTGCTGCACCCCGTGCTCATCCACGGCAGCCTGCACAGGGCCAGGGATTTGGCAGGAATCTCAATCTGGGAGAACTGCGGGGAAAAATTGGGGTGGAGAAGCCCCAAGCCCAGGTTACAGCAGCTGATCCATGGAAAAGAGCTGTGAGGGAATCGGGAGCCTCCCCTCAAGGTGACCCAGCAGCTCCTGGATGGACAGGTTTTGGGGGAATTCCGTCTCCCTGAGGCCAAGAGACTGAGTGAAATGTTCCACCTCACCTTCTCTATGATTTTCCCAGCTTTCTAAACTGCCCCACCACTGAGGTGTCTTGCTGGAGTTTTCCTCCCCTTTCCTACTGGCCAGTGGGAAAGGGGAGGAAAACTCCAGCAAGACACCTCAGTGGTGGGGCAGTGACAACTTGTGCCAAAGGAGAACCAGAGCAACTGGAACAGAGCTCCCAAATCCTGCTGGGAGCAGCAGGAACTGTGGAGAGACCACAATGGAGCAGGGACCACCCAGGTGGGGCTGGAGGTCTGGGATTCCTCACCACCGACAGGGAATTGAGGGGATGGAGCCACCAGGAAGAAAGAACAGGGCTTGCTCCTCCTGGTTTTCCAAAACTGCCTGAATTGCAGTGGTTTTCACGTGGAGCTGGACAAGCCAGCTGTGGAATTCCTCCAGTGCAAGGACAAGTGGCACCACTTGGGAAAAGCCTGGGAAAGACTCTGCATCTCCCAGGAAACCCACTGGTGCTCCCAGAGACACAGCTCCCCCTGCAAGGATTCCCTTCCACAGCCCAGGGATGACCCAATGCCACATTCCACAGCTCCCTGGGATGGAACTGGGATGGGATTTCCTTCCCTGGGAAACTTCAGCTCCAGCTGCTGGCCAAGGGCAGGACATGGACTCTGATGGACAGTGGTCACATTGCCCAACACGGGAGCTGCCCAGAGGGTCCCAAACCTGCAGCCAAGGCACGGAGCCTCCTGAGCTGTCACCCTCAGCCCCAACAGCACCAAACTCCTCTCATGTTGCAAGGTGAGCCTGAACTGGTTCCTCCACCCAGCCCTCCTTGCCAATTTTCTCCTTTGTCATCAGAGGCCGGATTTAATCCGGCAGGAATGTGCCTTGGTTTGAGCCTGGGGAGTCTCCCACCCCAGCTCTGAGTGTGAGGGGTTATTTAGGGCTGAGAAGCCCCTCCATCCCTGGCATTGTGACTCTTCCTCAACACAAAACCCCACGGGACAAACTCTGAGTGCTGGGATTGTCCCTGACAGCACCAACAGCTCACAGGAATTTCCCTGCACCGAGGCAAAACAAACCTCAAACTGCCTGAGAGGCTGAGAGATCCTCAATCCCTGCTCCAAACTCACCCCAGCTCCAGCAGATCCAGCTCTCCCTCAATCCTCAGCCCAGCTGAGCTCAGCCCAGGGCCCAGCAAGGCCGGACACCCCAGCACTGATGGGAACTCCCTGTTTTGCTGCTCAAACAAACCCTTTTCACCGAGCCCAGGTGAGCCCACACTGCTGCAGGCCCAGCCCTCCAACAGGTTCTCTCTCACAGAGCTCCTTGGGAAATCTCTCTGGTTTTGGGAGACCCTGGACAACACCAGGCCATGGCTGAAATACTTTAAAAAGTCTTAGGAGTTACATGGAAAAAGGAGAAAACTGCACAAACCACGAGGCTGTGCGTGCTCCAGTGCTGGCTGGAGGAACAGCTCCCTTCCAGGAGGGTTCTTTTCCAGCCTGAGAGCCCCGGGAGCCTGGAGGCACCGGGATCCAGGCAGGAATCAACTGCTGCTGTTCCAAAAAGGCAACGTGGGGCCCCTCTGCTGAGGGAGCAACTGAGGACTCGTCAGGAAGAGTTAACCCCTGGCCCAGCTGCTCCAGGCTGGAAAAATCAGGGCAGGTCATGGTTGGACACCCTTTATCCCCTTCAGAGGGCAAAGCTGTCCCCACTCCGGCCAAAATCCCCCAAAGTCACTCCAGTGTTTGCCTGAGAAAGGCCAAGCCCATCTGCCCCTTCACCCCACATTCCCTCTCCTGTCACAGCTCTTGAGGTCTCCTGAACTGAGAGAACCATAAAAACTGCTCAAATCTCAAATCCCCCCATTCCCACAGATCCTGCACAGCCCTTCCCCTTCACCCCACATTCTGTCCCCATCACATCTCTCCTGACTTCAAAACAGAGAAGCCTAAGAACTGCTCAAACCCCAAATCCCCCCATTCCTGCAGGAACCCCCAAAGCAGCCCTGTCACAGGATTCCCTCTGCAGCCCCGTGTCCCCCCCAGCACTGCTGGCATTAATCGAATTGCCTCAAATGACACCTCACAGACCGGGAAAAAGGGGAGGAAAAATTAAAAAAAAAAAAGGGAAAATAAATACAAGAAGCCGAGTTGGGTGAGAGAGGAGGGCAGGGCAGCCCCTTATGTAATTCCCAGTTTGTGGATTAACAGACAGCTCACCCCGCCATTCCCGACTCCGGGTGATGACGAGCAAAAGCGAATCCCGGGAGCAAAGCAGGGCTCCATCCCTGGCAACGCTTCCCTGTCATGGATCTCCTTCCTTGCTGCCCTGGATGGGAGCTCAGGGATGCAGGGAGCCCAGGCTGATCCCCGAGTTCTGCCTGTCAGGGCACGATGCTCCAAGGAGCTGCACAGCACAACCTGTAGCTACAAGCCCACCCCCGGCACCTTCCCAGCTCCAGCAAACAACACCGGGGGAAAAAAAAAGGAAAAAAAATTCATTTACCCGCTGGTTCCCAGCGTGCTGGTGGGAAATGAGGAGGTGCACGAACCAGGAAGGAAATGGGGGAGCAGGAGGGGAGGGAAGGGCGGGGAGGAGGGAGTTAAAATGTAGCGCTGGGATGCTGGGGAGCATCCTCTGCTGTGGGGAAACAGGGACAGGGCTGGGAGAGGGTCCCCGGCTCCAGGTGGGCACAGGGTGGGAGCAGGAGCAGAATGAGGGTCCCCAGCTCCAGGTGGGCACAGGGTGGGAGCAGGAGGAAGATGAGGGTCTCTGGCTCCAGGTGGGCACAGGGTGGGAGCAGGAGCAGAATGAGGGTCCCTGGCTCCAGGTGGGCACAGGGTGGGAGCAGGAGGAGGATGAGGGTGGGAGCAGCAGGAGGAGGATGGAGGTGCCGGGTTTGTGGCCCGGGAGGACAGGGCTGTGCAGGGATCAGGGGCAGCTCTCCAGCCGCCCGGGCCAGGCTGGCAGCTCCAGCTCCCGCCGCACATTTTTGCAGGGATGGGCGCAGCCAGGCTTTGGGAAGCCGCTGATTATTGCCAGGGGATCTGCGGCTCATCCACCGACGTGCCCTTGGCTCCCACCTGCCGCCCCGGGCAGCTCGCACCCGGTTCCAGTTTCTCGCACCTTGTCGCATTAAGCTGAGCCCTACAGTCCCCTTCTCCACCCGCGGCGGGACGTTCCCAAACCCCGAGCCCGCCGGGGCTCCGGGGGAGCGGCCCCGGGGAAGTCGCGCCCGGGCTCTGCCACCGGAGCCGGCGGTGGGAAACTGAAGCTGCGGAGGGAAGGCGATACGGGCAGGGGGCTGGGCGAGGAACAATCGGCCCTGGATACTCCACAGGATCCCAGAGCTCGCCTGACCTCGTTTACTCCCGCTGACGTCCTCCCAGAGCTCCTCTGGGACGCTGCCGGCACAGGTATCGGGAGGGACACAGCTCCAGCCGGGATCAAAGCGCCGTGGGGCTGGGGATAAACGCTTCCCTTACCCCAGACACTGCCTTGTCTTTCTCCCTTTCCCTGAGTTCTGCTCGTCAAAAGGGTTTTAATTACAGACTGGGACCGGTCTGCTCAAATTTGAGGTTAAGGCTGGTTGAGAGCGTAGTTAAAGCAACTGTTTATTGCCTGGACTAGGAGAGATAACGAGTCGGGCTCTAATTGTTCACCACACAAGCTCATCTTCCAAAAAACTCAGCATCCCGAGACGGGGAGAAAACCCTCAAGTGTCAGTTTTAATCAAGATTAAACCACAGCTCTCAAGCATTTAGGCTCTGTCTCAAAGGCAGACCTGGGATCTAAGGCCACCCGCCAGTTTTTAGGTGGGACACCTGCGTGGGACTGGATCCTGCAGGTAAACCCCAGCACTTGGGCAGGACTTGTCCCAAAAGAAGGTCTAGAAGGGAGACAGCAGCACCCAAACCACCACAGAGCCTCGATGGCAGCATAAATTTCACCCCTCATTTGCGTCCCGTGCCCACATCCAAATTCCCACGCTGGGAGAACAACTGGAATTTTCAATTCTGCTTCCAAAAGTCACCAAACACGAAGGGAACCTGGCGCCCTCACCGTGCCAAATTAATTCCACCCAGCTCCTCCACGGAGCAGAGCTCCTCACGAAGCCACAGCTAAAGATCCTCACCAGACCCACGGCCACGAGATGAAATACGAGTGAAAAACGATTAATAATTAAAAAAAAAAAAAGAAGAGTTGCAGAGCAGCAGAGTGAGGAACGACTTTCATTCACCACCACGTTTATTAAGAGCTCCTGCCTTGCAAAACCCTCCCTGGAGTTACTGAAGCAATTAAGGCTTGGTGGAAAAATCCCACCATCTCACCCGTGTTTGGGTTGCGCCTCTTCACTCCCTCTTTCACCAGAACAAGCCTAAACAGGGGCCAGAATGAATATTAAACAAGAAAGGCTCCTCTCTAATAAACTCCTCAGCTTCTCTCGGGCCTCTTTTATTTTTTTTTTTTTTTCAAAGTAGTTTGAAATCCAACAACTCCAGCAAAACCATCAGAATTAAAGCCAGCCCGGCTCTTCCTGCTCGGCCTCCAGAAGAGCCCACACGCTGCAATTTCCAACCAGGACGGGCAGAATCCTTGAGAAATCACACAATTCCTTGAAAAATACCACCAGCAACCACCCCAAACACGTTTGGAAAGCACCAGGATGACCTTTTAGCTCCGTTGCTACGCCGAGCACAACTTCAACCCTCATTAGGTTGTAAATTCTTCCAGGCAGAACCTTTCTCTCCCCGTGTCCATAAAATAATTATTATATAAGTTATGGTTTCGATAGCCAGGACAATTACCAGCCCCAGGAACCACGGCTGCTCCTGAACTGGCACCAGCAGCAAACTCTTGGGGAGAGCCCTTGAGCCCAGAGAAACTTTGGCTGCCCAAACTCCTCCTGCCCTGCAGCCGAGGGTCTCCAGGAGCTGGGAACACGGAGAGCCAGGAGGGGCCAGGCAGTCACGTCAGCTGGGCTCGTACAACAGGAACTGTTGCTTTCAGCACGAGAACGCCGCGATTTACACGTCCTGGAGGTGCTGCCCGAGTCCCAGGGCTTTCCATGGAATATCCTCAGCTGGAAGGGACCCACAGGGATCCCCCAGCCCAGCTCCTGGAGCATGACACCCCAGCAATCCCGGTGTCCGAGCGCTCCTGGAGCTCCGGCAGCACCAGGGCTGTGCCCGTTCCCTGGGGGATTTGTGCCCCGGCACCCTCGGGGTGAGGAACCTCTCCCGATACCCAACCTGAGCCTTTCCTGACACAGCTTCACAAACCAACTTTTCCCACACTCGGGCACAGCACAGCCCGGGCACCCTTTCCCCGGCAGTGCCCAGCTCCCAGCCCACGGCCCCAGCGAGGCGCCCGTGACTTTGTCCCAGCCCCAGCCTCACCAAGCGCCGCTCCAAGGGGACGAGGGCAGGGACCTTTGGCTGTGTCACGGGGGACTCAGCACGGCACTTTTGGGCACCTGACCCGAGCCACCGCGTCCAAGCTCGAGCCCCGCGGCCGGGCAGGGGAGGGGAAGACGACGAGACGGCAATGCCGGGTCCCCGGGCGGGCAGGGAATGTTTCGGCAGGCCCAGAGGATGCTGCCCCTCACACCAAGCGCTCGCCGGCCTCGCTGCTGCGCAGTCCCTCGTGTTGGAGAGGCTTATCCCGCCGGGCTCCTCCGGGCAGCAGCGCCCCGGCCCCGCGGGGGGATT
>JAHLSL010000236.1:195730-206262 GCA_025920805.1 Petroica traversi | reverse complement strand
GGCCGGTCCCGGCGCCATAAAGCAGGGAGCAGCCGCCGCCTGCTCGGGCAGAGGCCGCGGGGCGGCCGATAAGGGGCCGTGGCCTTGTCCCTGCGCCACGCCTGGGGCACGCGGAGCCTTAGTCAGCTCTGTCCCCTCCCTGTGCCCGGCGTCCGGGGATCCCGAGGTCCCCCGGGATCTGCTGGGGTGGGATCCACTGAGGGGACGCGGGTGATGAGGGGCTGGCACAGCAACCACGCGGTTCAGCCTGAGACAGCCATGGACTCATGGAATCCCACGATGGCCTGGGTTGGGATGGGTTTTAAACACATCCCGTTCCACCCCTGCCATGGGCAGGGACACCTTCCACTGTCGCAGGCTGCTCCAGCCTGGCCTTGGGCACTTCCAGGAATCCAAGGGCACAGCCAGACCCTGTGCCAGGGCCTGCCTGCCCTCCCAGGGAACAGTTCCTTCCCAAATAACTCATCCATCCCTGCGCTCTATCCATGAGAAGCCATTCCCTGTGTCCTGTCTGTCCATCCCTTGTCAATGGCCTCTCTCCAAGGAGAGACGCAGGGCCAAGGTTTTTCTTGGATAAGCCATAAGTGGTAGAGTCCAAGCCAACGTCCCCGGATATTGCCCTCAGCACCCGTCGAATGTAATTAACACCGAGACGTCTGAAAAAAGGGAAACTGTCCCCAAAAGTGGGTGAAGGTTCACGGACAATTATAGCACCTGGACTTTGCCTGGCAGCCCCGGCCCCTCCTGCCCCGCTTGGCAGAGGAGCACGAAAACATTTGGCTAATGAGTTACGGGTCCAGCCCCGAGGCGGCCCTGCCATCGCACCCCGACAGCCCCAATCAGGGCTGGGACATTTTGCAATCTAGGATATTATTTCTGTCCGGTTGGAGTTTAAACTTTGCCACTCGGGTCAGGGAATCGCAGAGGAGGAGGAAGAGGAGGAGGGTGAAGGCCGGGTTTGTTGTCTGCCCTGTGCTCTGAGAGGGTTGAGAGGACAATCCATGGCATCTCACTCAGGTATGTCCTGGCTGCCATCTCAATGAAATCCCATGGGATCCCATCAGGACTCACTGAGAGCACAGAGGGTGATGGACAGGGTGCAACAAAGCCCCGTGTCCACCTTGGCCAGACAAATGTCACGGTAATGACAACTGTCCCCAGCTGGCTTGGCGGACATTTAAATCAATGGTTGATTGTTTGGGTGGTGGGTTGGTTGGTTGACTGGTCAGTCCATTGGTCAGTGGGTTGGTTGGTTGGTTGGTTGGTTGGTTGGTCAGTCAGTCATCCATTGGTCACTTGGCCAACAGGTTGACCATTTGGTTTGTCTCTTGATCAGTTCATTGATTGACTGGTCAACCAGTTGGTCAGTGGGTCAGCTGCTCGGGTAGTTGGGATGTCAGCTGGCTGATTGGCCAGTTGGGCAAGTGGTCAAATGGCCCAGTGGCTCTCTCTGAGTGCGGGTCTCAAGCAGTGCCTGGGGTGGCAGGGACAGACCGAGTCCCTTCCCTGGGGCCGAGTCCCCTCCTTGGGGCCATGTCCCCTCCCTGGGGTGGCCGATGGCCACAGTCCCCTCCCCTCACTTGCCACCCAAAATGATTAACCAGCCCTTCCAGCACGGTCACCTCCAGGAGGGAACCCCCTGGCTGGGCTGTTCTGGGTGGAAAACCAGAGGATTTGGGAGTTTCAGCTGCTGGCAGGAGGCTGGGGATGGGGGGCACTGCCCTGCCCGGAGCCCCCACATCCTGTCCTGCACCTGTAGGGCTTTCCCAGGTGAACCCCAACACGCCCCTGCCCCCTCCCAGCTGCCCCACAACTCGGGGTGTCCCCGGGGCCCTGCAGCTCGTGTGGGGGTGGCTGTGGGGGGAACCACGGGCTGGGCTGGGGACTGACCCTGCCACCCCCAGGCATGGCCTCCAGTGCGGGCAGCCTGGACAGCCTGGACCTGCTGGATCTCCTCTTCGACCGCCAGGACGGGATCCTGCGCGAGGTGGAGCTGGGGACGCCGCCGGGAGCCTGGCCCCAGGACGGGGTGAGCCCCGGGCCGGGACCCCGCCCCGCCTCGGCCCGCTGGGTCACAGCCCTGGGCTGTCACACCCCGGGCAGGGGAGCTCCCGGTGACTCTGCCCTGTCCCCGCAGCACGGCCCGGACAGCGAGGACTTCCTGAACTCCATCCTGGGCTCCGGGGACTCGGTGTCGGACTCGCCCAGCTGGTCCCCGGCCACCAGTGACAGCGGGGTGTCTGAGGATCCCCCCTCTGACCAGCACGACAGCCCCCCCCGGAGCTGTGATGGGGGTCCCCGAGGGGTCCCGTACCCCTACACTGCCCAGCCCCTCCCGGCAGGGTCCGGGGTCCTGCAGCCCGAGGTCTCCATCGACCTGGGTGAGCCACGCTGGGAAAGGACTGGGCTGGGGGCACTGGAGGGACTGGGGACACTGGGGAGCTGAGAGGAGTGGGGTTTCTCCGGGATTGTGAGGAAATCAGGGGAGCTGGGGGAAACTGGAGAGAACTGGGAGGTCTAGTGGGTTAGGGAGGAGATGGGGAGAGTGTGGAGAGCTTGGGAACTGGGGTGAACTGGGAAAACTGGTGTTTGGGGGGGTTAGGGCAGGACCAGAGGGACAGTTTGTGGGGACAGTCAGGGTCACTGGACTGGGCTGCCAGTCACCCTGGTTCTGAGGCCATGGAAGGGGGCCAGAGGGGACACAGCACTGCTGACAGCCCTGCTCTGCCCTCACCCAGACATGTGGCACCCTGGGTTCTTCCTGGAGGAGAGCCAGGACCTGCCCGTGGTCCCCCCGCCCGCATCCTGTGCCCTCACTGTCAAGGACCTGCTGCTCTCGGGCAGCTCTGACAACGTGAGTCCCTGTCCCTGTGTCCCCAACACTCCCTGTCCCCAGCTGTGTCCCTTCCTGGACCCTGAATCATCATCCCCATTCCCATCCCTATCCCTCCCCATCCCCACACTTGTCCCCTTCCCCTTCCTGGTGCTTGTCTATGATCCCTGTCCCTTCCTGGCACCTTCACCACGGTCCCAGCCAGGGTCCCAAGGGCCAGCTGGGCAGGTGACCCCCACCCAGACATGTCACTGTTCCATGTTCCCACAGCAGCCACAGGCTCCTGGCTCCCTGCTCCGGCCGAGCCAGGGCCACTTCCAGGAGCTGGTGCTGACGGAGGATGAGAAGAAGCTGCTGGCCAAGGAGGGGGTGACCCTGCCCACACAGCTGCCCCTCACCAAGGTGGGTGCCAGGACACCTGGGAAGGCTGTGGAGTGGGGGTCCCAGCCCTGGTGGCCCTGACCCCCGTGTCTCCCCCAGTACGAGGAGCGGGTGCTGAAGAAGATCCGGAGGAAGATCCGGAACAAGCAGTCGGCTCAGGAGAGCCGCAAGAAGAAGAAGGAATACATTGATGGGCTGGAGAGCAGGTACAGAACCCAGCCCCTCACCTGGGCATGGTGACACCGACACCCAGGGTGGCACCTGGGCACTCTGCTCCTTGCCAGCCCCTCCAGCTGTCCCTGACCTCATCCTACTCCCCTGTCCCAGGATGTCGGCGTGCACGGCCCAGAACCAGGAGCTGCAGAGGAAAGTCCTGCACCTGGAGAAGCAGAACTCGTAGGTGTTCCCGGGGTGGGATGGGGACAAAGTGGGGTGGGAAGTGTTGGGATGGGGGCTCATGGGCTCTCCCCGTTCCCAGATCCCTCCTGGAGCAGCTGAAGAAGCTCCAGGCCATGGTGGTTCAGTCGAGCAACAAGGCAGCACAGACAGGAACCTGCCTGGCGGTGAGTGGGGCCCCCAGCCCCTGGGAGCTCTGGAGATGGGCAGGGATGGATGGAGGGATGGAGGGATGGATGGATGGATGGATGGATGGATGCAGGGATGGATGGATGGATGGAGGGATGGATGCAGGGATGGATGGATGGATGGATGGAGGGATGGATGGATGGATCATGGATGGATGGATCATGGATGGAGGGATGGAGGTGCACTGGTAGGACATGAACCAGAAGGGAGGGATAGATGCACTCCTGGTTCTGCCACCAGCTGTGTCCCAGCTCTTGGTCCTCCTCCACCACTCTGCTCAATGACACCTCCTCTGTCCCCAGGTGCTGCTGCTCTCCTTCACCCTCATCGTCTTCCCCTCCATCAGCCCCTTTGCCTCCAGTAAGGCCGAGGCAAATGGTGACTTCAGACCTGTGCGAGGTGAGGGCTGAGCTGGGGCTGTGCTGGGGCTGTGCTGAGCTGTGCTGAGCTGTGCTGGACTGTGCTGGGGCTGTGCTGGGGCTGTGCTGGGGCTGTGCTGAGCTGTGCTGGACTGTGCTGGGGCTGTGCTGGGCTGTGCTGGGCTGTGCTGGGCTGTGCTGGGCTGAGCTGGGGCTGAGCTGGGGCTGTGCTGGGCTGTGCTGGGGCTGTGCTGGGGCTGTGCTGGGCTAAGCTGGGGCCCTGGCCCAGGCCCTGACCCTCGGTGGGGCTCAGTTTTCTCCAGGTCCCTGCACAACGCCGCCGCCTCCCGCGTGGTTCACACGCAGCCCCAGGCCGGGGACGAGAAGCCCCCGGAGCCGCTGTGGTCGGAGCCCCTGGAGGAGACCCCCGGGACCCTGCACGAGGCTTTTGGTGGCACATTCCCCACACAGCCAGACAAAGGGTCCCCCCAGAATGAAACACAGGCACTGGCCCCCGAGGGGCTGAGCCATGAGGACCCCGCTGATGCTGTGCCAAGGGACGGCCCCGTGCCACACCCAGGGCTGGCATCCCTGGCGTGGTCCGAGCCCGGGCAGGGCCGGCCCGCGGTGCTGGAGCCGGCGGAGGAGCTTTAGGCAGCCCCAGGGACACGGGGGTGCTATGGGGTGACAGCACCTCATCCCCTACAGGACAAGCCCTCGGGGGGACCCCTCCAGGATCTGCCTCTGGATGCTGGACCCGCTTGGCTTTGCTTGGATCTGTGAACTGGGAGGAGGAGACTGGTTCCCACTGGCCTTACTGGGAGGGAAGGGGCTGCTCCTGCGCCCCTGGCACAGTGGGAGTTGTGGAAGGGACACGGGGTCACTCAGGATGGGGCTGAGGAAGCAGAAGGGGCCCTGGCCTGGTTGGCTGCTGATGGTGCAACTGGTTGGTTTTGTTCTTGGTTTTGTTTTGGTTTTTGTTTTTTTATTTCAATCTCTAAATATAAGATATTTTGGAAAAAATCCACCTGCTGTAGTTTAAGAGGGAGTGATCCACAAGGTTTCAAGGAGCTCCCTGGGCCAGGGGGACCTCAAACCCAACTGCCATGAGAACCCAGGAGAGGGGGGACACAACGGCCATGCCTAACCTGGAGCTGGGGCTGGGACACCTCCCACAGCTCCCAGCCCTGAGTCCAGCTGGGATTCAGCCCCTTCCACAACTAAGAGATGAGGAATTACAGAGTCAGGAAATGGTTTAGGTTGGAAGAGACCCTAAAGCCCATCCAGAGCCACCCCTGCCATGGCAGGGACACCTCCCACTGTCCCAGGCTGCTCCAAGCCCCATCCAGCCTGGCCTTGGGCACTGCCAGGGATCCAGGGGCAGCCACAGCAAATCTGGGAATTCCATTCCAGGGCCTCACCACCCTCAGAGGGAGGAATTTCCCCATGCAAGGCCCTCCCCAGGCCCGTGGGTGCAGCAGCTCCGCGAGCCACAATTCAAGTGTGTTTAATACTGACATAAAAAAAGGGACAATATTTAAGGGCATTAAAAAAAGTCGGTAGGAAAAGCAGCCCAGGTGAGACAGGGACAGTCCAGGTCAGGTGAGGAGAGGCTCCACCTTCATCTTCTTCACCGGCGTGGGCCCCGTGTCGGGGCTGGGACACTCCAGCTTGATCCCAACCCGGGACACGGCATTCCCAGGACACGACACAGCCGGTGCTCCCGGTGTTCCTGGTGCTCCCAGTGTTCCCGATGTTCCTGTGCCGTTGTGCTGGGCCAGGGGCTCCTCCTTCAGCCTGCCCTGCAGCTGCTCGGCCTTGGCCAGCTCGGCGCTCTCCACCACCACTGGCCCCGTCCACTCGGGCACCTCCAGCCCCAGGTGCTTCATCAGCTTGGTCATCACCTCATCCACGTAGCCGTGGATGCGCAGGTCGGCCTGGCGGTCCTGGACAGAGGGACACTGCTCAGGGGACAAACTGCCCCTCCTGGGCACAGGGCAATGTCCCTGGCGCGTCATTCACCAAGGGACGTGAGCTCATAGCCCAGGGCTCTGCTGGGGCGTGGGCTGGAGCCACGCCTGGGGACGTGACAGGAGCAGGGACAGAGTGTGGCACGGACAAGGAAGCTCTGGTGACGTCCCAGGAACTCTCAGCTGAGGGTATTAAAGCCTTTGGACAATGGGGACACCAAGATCTGAGCAGGAGCTGAGCAGGAGCTGAGCAGGTCCTACACAGACTGAGTGCAGCCGTTCCATCGGGCTGTGAACCCCCAGAGGACACAGCAGGCTCCAGGCTGCTCCTAAAACTTCCTTGGATAAGGCTGGACAGGGCTTGGAGCAGCCTGGGATAGTGGAGGGAGCCCCTGCTCATGGGAGTGGGAATGGGATGAGCTTTAAGGTCCCTTCCAACCCAACCCTTTCCACCATTCCAGTATTTACCTCCAATCTCTACGTGTTTAGCAGGAGTTGCAGGTTTAAACCCTCCAACCCAGGACTCCCAGCCTGTCTGCCTGCTAAGAGAGGCCACCTGGGAGGGGACAATGTGCAGGGACAAACTTGGGATGGGCCTGGAACGGGGGACAGGAGGGAAAAGGAGCAGTGGATGCCCACTCACGTGTTTGGTTGCTTGGAGGTTGACAATGACCAACTTCCCTCCTCTCTTCTTGGTGATCAGCGGGAGGTTCCCGCTGGGTTTGATCTGCAGAGAGGTCCCGAGGGTGACGGAGAGATCGGCTTTCCTGCAAGGAGGAGAAATCCTCAATCAGGCCAGGGCTGGTGGGAAGGGACTGCTCCCCTCCTGAGCAGGGTCAGTACCTGCAGGCCTCATCTGCCAGCGTCAGGTCACGGTCGGGCAGGGAATCCTCCCAGTCCAGAATAGTGTCTCGTAACTTCCCTCTGCAAAACACACACAGGGACCAGGGTTTTCCCTGGAAAAGCCAGGCCAGGAACAGAGCTGCCCTGGCAGAGGGGACAGCACCCAGAGCTTGTCCCACCCTCCCCGTCCCAGCACCGTGAAGGGACAGAGAGCACCCAGAGAGCCCTTCCCACACCCTGCGCTGCTCCTCCCTGCCCCGAGGGGCTGTGGGGTCGCCCCCCATCCCAAATGCCAGGAGGGATCCCTACCTGCAGGCCCGCAGCCCCCGGGCCTTGGTGACGCTGCAGAGGCGGCCGGTGGGCTTGAGCCCCATGCTGCCCACAACCGCATCGCGCACGTACTGCCTGGGGAGAGAGAGAGAGAGAGGGGCTGCTGAGGGGGAGAGAGAGGCTGCTGAGAGAGAGAGGGGCTGCTGAGAGAGAGAGGGGCTGCTGAGAGGGAGAGGGGCTGCTGAGAGAGAGAGGGGCTGCTGAGAGAGAGAGGGGCTGCTGAGAGAGAGAGGGGCTGCTGAGAGAGCGGCTGGTCAAAGAGGGGCTGCTGAGAGAGAGAGGGGCTGGTCAGAGAGAGGGGCTGGTCAGAGAGGGAGAGTCTGCCAGAGAGAGGGGCTGCTGAGAGAGAGAGGGGCTGCTGAGAGAGAGAGGGGCTGCTGAGAGAGAGGGGCTGCTGAGAGAGAGGGGCTGCTCAGAGAGAGAGAGGGGCTGCTCAGAGAAGGGCTGCTCAGAGAGAGGGGCTGGTCAGAGAGAGAGGGGCTGCTCAGAGAGGGGCTGGTCAGAGAGGGGCTGCTGAGAGAGAGGGGCTGGTCAGAGAGAGGGGCTGCAGTGCCCTCCTGGCACAAATCCCAGCCCAGCTTCCCCCCCAGGATGGAAATCCCAGCCAAGCCCCCAGCCCAGGGTGGGAATCCCAGCCAAGCCCCCCCTGCCAGGGCTCACGTACTTCCCACATTTCACACACTCCTCCACAAACATGTTCCCGTGCAGCTCGGCCAGCTTGTCCCTGTGGGAGAAAGGCACAGGTGAGCTGGGGAAGGGTGGGGAGCCCTGGGGGAACCCCCATTCTCCCCAGGAACCTCAGGGGTTTCCCTGCATTGCAGCTCTGCCGGGTGATGGGTTCATCTCCCAGCAGGGACAGCAGGTCCTGGCCTTTAAATTGTAAAGCTCCCATCTGCAGCACTGATTCCAGCTCCTGATCCACTCAAGTCTCTGCTCCTGGGAGCACCCAGATCTTTGTTTTTCCAGCACCCAACATTCCTGTCTGTCCCTGTGCTGTTCCACCCCTCTAACAGCTGCTTTTCCTAAAATCCCCCTCAGGCTCAGAGCAGAAGCCAGAGGAAAACACGGCCATGCTCTCCCAGAGCCCCACGCTGACTGGGAGCTTCCTCCAGGCTGGGTGAGACAGGACTGACTTGATTTCCCCCAGTTTGGCCCCAGTTCAGCTTACTCAAGCACAGGCTTCGTTTGGGAGGCAGAGCTGGGCTGAACTGAACAGGAGCCAGTGGCTCTGGGCTGTGGGAGCACCATGGAATTCTGTCATCATTCCCTGCTCCTGTTCCCATGGCTGTTTAGTTTGATCAGACAAACAGGGGCTGGAGCAGGACCCAGGGCTTGTAGTGGCAGGGAACAGCCCTGCAGGCAGCCCTGCTGAGGTGTTTGTGAGAGGCACCTGCTGCAAGGACAGCCATGCTCCTCAGTCACACCCAGCCCGGGGATCACAGAATGAGCTGGGCTGGAAAGGACCTGTAAAGATCAACCCCTCCCACTGTCCCAGCCCCATCCAACCTGGCCTTGAGTGCTCCCAGGGATCTCAGAGTACCCTGAGCTGCAAGGGATCCACCAGGATCATCGAGTTCAGCCCCTGGCCCTGCACAGGACACCCCAACAATCCCAGCTGGTGCCTCAGAGCATTGGGCAAGGCCCGTTCCTGTTTCCATCCTTCTTTCCAGGCACGAGCCATCCCATTTTCCTTGGGAAAACCTGTGCAGGGCCTCCCCTCCCTCAGTATAAAACACCAGCATCACACTCGGCATCTTTCAAGCCTCAGTGACTCCCTTCATTCTGTTTTCTTCCTTGAACTCAGCTGCTCTCCCTCCCCTTTCCCAGCAGCTCCGAGCACTTTTCCCTCCCAAGACAACCCCTGGCTGCTCTTAAGTGCTGGGAATGGGTTTTGTAAGGGGCTGGAGCCTGCAGAGGACAAAGCTCCGGCTGTCACGAGGCTCAGGAGAGCCTCAGGTTCCTCTGAGGACAACTCTGCCCCGGTCCCTCCACGCAGGGAGTGCAGCTCTCCCACCACAGCTCCCTGCAGAGGGAATCCCTGGGATCCTTGGGAATTTTTTGTGGGATCCCAGCCCTGCCGCGAGGGAAGCAGAGCCCAGGTAAGTCAGAGCAGCTCCAGCCACGGGATTCTCCCTGGTTTGGCAAAATTATTGAGAAAAAAAGGCTCTTTAGGGTTCTTTGGAGCCAAGCACTGATGTTTTGCTCCTTTGAGAGATTCAGCTGCAGCAGCCCAAGCTCTGACAGCTCCAGCAGCGCCGTTCCGGGGTGAGACAGCCCTGGGAGCAGCTCCTGTCCCTCCATCCAGAGGGATTGGGCATGGGGGGGGATGGAAAGGACCAGAAAACAGCTCCAGGTCATTCCCAGGAGCACAGGTCCTGCTTGGATCCAACTCCTCACCAAGAGCCACAAGGGACCTGGATGGGGACAGGTGCTGGACAGGGCTTGGAGCAACCCTGGACAGTGGAAGGTGTCCCTGCCCTCAGCAGGGGGAACAAGATGGGCTTTAAGGTCCCTCCCAACCCAAGCCATTCTGGGATTCCATAATTCCACGATCTGTTCTGTCCTCAACTGGAAGCATTTCTAGAGAGCAACAACTGAGGCTGATTTCATTTCATGACCCTCTGGACCAGAACCAGAACCTCTCTCCTGTAAATTCCAGCCGGTTTATCCCTTCCAGCTCCCACTCCCTGAACCATCCAGGGCAGAGATTCCTTGGGAATCAAACCCTCTGTGCAGGGCTGGGCGAGTACCGTGGGAATCCTGAGCGCACGTGCAGCCCGTCCACGTTCTGGCTGACCAGGAATTTCAGGATTCCCACTCTCTGCAGCCCCAGCAGCGCCATGTGAGTCTTGGAGGGCCTGGCGTTCTCGAAGGTGGTGTCGAATTTCGGGGAGAGCCCTTTCTCTTCCATAGTCCAGACACCATTGGGGCCCCTGCAGCCGTGGAAAAAGCAGGAAGGGAGAGCTCAGGCTCCACGGGAGCAGAGCTCAAGGAGCAGCAGGATTTTGGGGATTGCAACAAACATAACACATGTAGAGAAGCTGAGAGAAGGGGGAAAAGGGCGTTTGCAGCTGGATCCAGGAGGGGCAGCAGGGGTGGGGCAGCTCTGGGGTAAATCAGAGTTTTCCACAAGGGAAGATGGACTCGGAGGAGGTGCCTTACCTGAAGTCAGGGATCCCTGAGGCCGTGCTGATCCCTGCCCCCGTGTGAAACACCACATTGGAGGAGCTC
>JAHLSL010000236.1:120402-131676 GCA_025920805.1 Petroica traversi | reverse complement strand
GTCCGAGCTGGGCTCAGGGAGATCCAGCATCGGTAATTCCCGGTTTTATCCGAGCTGGGCTCAGGGAGATCCAGCATCGGGAATTCCCGGTTTTGTCTGAGCTGGGCTCAGGGCGCTCCAGCATCGGGAATTCCCGGTTTTATCCCGAGCTGGGCTCAGGGCGCTCCAGCATCGGGAATTCCCGGTTTTATCCCGAGCTGGGCTCAGTGAGCTCCAGCATCGGGAATTCCTGGTTTTGTCCTGAGCTGGGCTCGGGGAGTTCCAGCACCGGGAATTCCCGGCTTTATCCCGAGCTGGACTGTCCGGGATGGGATCAGAGAGCTCCAGCATCGGGAATTCCCGGTTTTATCCCGAGCTGGGCTGTCTGGGATGGGCCCGGGGACCTCCAGCATCGGGAATTCCCGGTTTTGTCTGAGCTGGGCTCGGGGAGATCCAGCATCGGGAATTCCCGGTTTTATCCCGAGCTGGGCTGTCCGGGATGGGATCAGGGAGCTCCAGCACCGGGACTTCCCGGTTTTATCCCGAACTGCCCAGCCCGGCTCTGGGAGCAGGGGCTGTTCCCGAGGGCTCCCCAACCTCCCCGTGCCCCCCCAGGAACGGCCACGCTGAACCAGACCATCGACATCTGCAAGCACTTCACCAACCTGTGCCTGAACGGGCGCTGCATCCCCACCCCGTCCAGCTACCGCTGCGAGTGCAACATGGGCTACAAGCAGGACGTCCGTGGGGAGTGCATCGGTGAGCGTGGGCTGCTCCCAGGGCTCCCGAATCCCGGCGCTCCCAAATCCCAGGGCTCCTGAATCCCAGCGGTCCCAGACCCCGGGGCTCCCAAATCCCAGCGTTCCCAAATCCCAGGGCCCCCAATCCCCGGCACCTCCAAACCCCGGCGTTCCCAAATCCCAGGGCTCCCAAGTCCCAAAGGCTCCCTAATCCCAACGTTCCCAAATCCCAGCGTTCCCAAATCCCAGCGCTCCCAAACGCCCCCAAATCTCAGCATTTCCAAATCCCAGCACCCCCAAATCCCAGCATTCCCAAATCCCAGCACTCCCCAGCGTTCCCAGACCCCGGCGTTCCCAAATGCCAGTGCCCCCAAATGCTCCCAAATCCCAGCGTTCCCAAATCCCAGCACCCCCAAATCCCAGCACCCTCAAATCCCAGTTTTGGGGCGCAGGGGCCGCTCGGCTGCGGGCTCCTCTCAGCTGCTTCTCACTCGGCTCTGCTCGTGTTGAGAAAGGGAAAAGAGGGGGGATAAAAAAACCCAAACAAACCAACAATTTCCCACGGAGCTTTTTTCCTCCCTTTAAGATAATTTGGGGGGGCTGCACGTGGCCAAGTCCTCGTGGAGGGTCCCCCCATCTCTGCTGGCGTGGGCTGGCAGGGGTGGGGGGCTCCGGGAGCAGGAGGGGACAGATTTGGGGGGCTTTGCTGGGCCTCGGGCTCCCTCTCAGCTTGGGATTTCTGTCACTGCAGATGTGGACGAGTGCTCGAGCAGCCCCTGCGTGCACGGCGACTGCGTCAACACCCCGGGCTCCTACCACTGCAAGTGCCACGAGGGCTTCCAGAGCACCCCCACCAAGCAGGCCTGCATCGGTACGGGCTGTCCCCCCCAAATTCTGGGGGGCTGCAGGGGTGCAGGGGGGTCAGGAGAGCACCAGGAACGGCTGGGAGGGGAGAAATGCAGGGAGGAGTCGGCAGGTGTGGGACGGGATCTGCCCAGGAGGAGCTTCCTCTGCCTTGGCTTTGCTTGAAAATGGAAATTGAGGGACCTGCAGAGGTGGGATCTGTCCAGGAGAATTTTTCTCTGCCTTGGCTTTCCCTAAAAATGTTCTGGTAGCAATCAGGGCCCTGCAGAGGTGGGATCTGAATGGGAGAAGTTTCCTCTGCCTTGGATTTCCTTTAAAATGGAAATTGAGGAACCTGCAGGAGTGGGATCTGTCCAGAAGTTTCCTCGCCTTGGCTTTCCTAAAAATGTTCTGGTGGCAATCAGGGACCTGCAGGGGTGGGATCTGTCCCAGAGAAGTTTCCTCTGCCTTGGGTTTCCTTTCAAATGGAAATCGAGGGACCTGCAGAGCCCCGCCCAGGGCAGAACTTGGCTGGGAGAGCTTTGTCTGACCAAAGAGGGGTTCTGGGCCGTGTTCTGGGCCGATGCAGGGTTTGCAGCGAGGCTGCTCTGCCACGGGGCTGCTGCAGGTGAGGGACGGCCAGGAAAGGGTGGGCAGGGGATGTTCCACCACGGGACACCAAGCAGAGGCAGATTTCCCTGCAGTGCCCGAGCTTTGGATTTTTCCTTTTCTCCCTTGCTGACAAAAGGTTCCCAAAGGCTCCCCCATTGCCCGAGCTTTGAATTTTTCCTTTTCTGCCTTCCTGACAAGAGGTCCCCAAAGGCCATTTCCTGGCAATGTGAAAAGAATCCCATTTTCCCAAGCGGGATTTTTGAAGATGAATTCCCGTGTCTGAGGGCACCTGCCCGGGTTCCTCAGGGGGGATTTTAAGCTCCTGGGTGCCCCTGCTCCCAGTTTCGTGCTGTGCTTCCCTGCAGACATCGACGAGTGCATCATGAATGGGGTGATGTGCAGGAACGGGCGCTGCGTCAACACCGACGGCAGCTTCCAGTGCATCTGCAACGCCGGCTTCGAGATCACCCCCGACGGCAAGAACTGCGTGGGTGAGGCTGCTGAGACCCCCGGGGGCTGAGCTGGGATCAGTTTGAGCGGGGATATCCCCCCAGGAGAGCGCTGCAATGGGGAGGGGTTCCCTGGGGGGGGTTGGGGGTTTGGGGGTGCTGGGGATCAGCGGGGCTGGTGGGGCTCCAGGGGGTGCAGGACAGCTCTGAGCAGGAGAGGTGACCCAAAAACTGATACTCTTGGAGGTCCCACCCAAACCCTCTGTCCCCTCTGTCCCCTCCAAGGCCCAGCACTCACTGCCCCCATTTAGCCGTGGGGCACTGGGGTTTTTTTTGGGGGCACCAGAGGGTTTTGCTGCAGCTCTGGGGTCCCCTCTGTGCCCCCAGACCACGACGAGTGTGCCACCACCAACATGTGCCTCAACGGGATGTGCATCAACGAGGACGGGAGCTTCAAGTGCATCTGCAAGCCCGGCTTTGTCCTGGCTCCCAACGGGCGCTACTGCGTGGGTGAGTGACAGCCAGGGCTGGTCCCTGTGCCACCCCCGGGCCACCCCCGGGCCACCCCCGGGCCTGGCAGTGCCACGGGGAACTGGGAAACCCAAGGGTGCAGCCGGGCAGCTCCTGCTGTGCTGCCAGAAATTGTGCCTTGATGGGAGAATGGGGAGAAGGGAAGATGTTTGGGTGTCCTGAGCCCCTTTGTGTGTCCCCATCCTCTCTTTGTGTGTCCCCATCCTCTCTTTGTGTGTCCTGATCCCGTTTGTGTGTCCTGAGCCTCCTTCCGTATGTCCCGAGCCCCATCCCTCTGTCTTGATGCCCTGTCTGTGTGTCCTGAGCCTCTCTCTGAATGTCCTGAACCTGTTTGTGTGTCCCAACCCTCTCTCCTCATGTTCCAACCCCTCTCCATGTGTCCCAACCCCTCTCCTCACATCCCAATCCCCTCTCCACGTGTCCCAACCCCTCTCCTCACACCCCAGCCCTCTCTCCACATGTCCCAACCCCTTCTCCGTGTATCCCAGCCCCTGTTTGTGTATCCCAACCCTCTCTCCTCCCATCCCAACCCTCTCTCCTCACACCCCAGCCCTCTCCCTGTGTGTCCCCCACCCCCAGCTCACCCAGCCCCTCACAACCCCCTCCCCAGACATCGACGAGTGCGAGACTCCCGGGATCTGCATGAACGGCTGGTGCATCAACACGGAGGGCTCGTTCCGCTGCGAGTGCCTGGGGGGCCTGGCCATCGGCGTGGACGGCCGGGTGTGCGTGGACACCCACATGCGCAGCACCTGCTACGGGGGCATCAAGAAGGGCACCTGCGCCCGCCCCTTCCCCGGCGCCGTCACCAAATCCGAGTGCTGCTGTGCCAACCCCGACCACGGCTTCGGGGAGCCCTGCCAGCCCTGCCCCGCCAAGAACTCCGGTGAGCCCCAGCCTTGGGGTGGCCTGGTGGTCACAGGGTGGTCTGGGGTCACTGGGGTGGTCAGGGGTCACTGAGGTGGCCTGGTGGTCACAGGGTGGTCTGGTGGGTCACAGGGTGGCTTGGGGTCACTGGGGTGGCCTGGGGTCACTCAGGTGGCCTGGTGGTCACTGGGGTGGTCTGGGGTCACTGGAGTGGTCTGGTGGTTCACAGGGTGGCCTGGGGTCACTCAGGTGTCCTGGTGGGTCACAGGGTGGCTTGGGGGCACTGGGGTGGCCTGGGGTCACTGGGGTGGTCAGGGGTCACTGGGGTGGCCTGGTGGTCACTGGGGTGGCCTGGTGGTCACTGGGGTGGTCTGGGGTCACTGGAGTGGCCTGGTGGGGCCCTCAGGTGGCTCGGGCAGCCTGGAGAACTGTGGGAATGGGGAAAAGAGGTTGCATAAAATGCAGAGTGGATGCCCAAATCCGGGGCTGTGAGGTTGGAATGGGGAGGATCAGCCCTGAAATGCACAAAGTCACAGCATCAAGGCCGGGAGAGCCCAAGGGGGGTTTGGACAGCGCTCCCAGGCTCAGGGTGGGGTTATTGGGGTGTGGGCAGGGCCAGGGGTGGTGCTGGGGATGATCCTTGGGGTCCCTTCCCACTCGGGGTGTCTGGGGCTGTTGTGTGAGCACGAGCAGGCCTGGAGCTGCCACCCTGGCACAGAGCCAGCCCTGGGCTCAGGGAGTGCCACCGTGGGCATCCAGCCACGCTGATGGCTCTGCCCTGCTCTGTCCCCAGCGGAATTCCAGGCGCTCTGCAGCAGCGGCATCGGGATCACGGCTGACGGCAGAGGTGGGTGCAGGATTCCTTCCCTGGGATGTGCAGGATTCCCTCCCTGGGATGTGCAGGATTCCTGCCCTGGATGTGCAGGATTCCTCCTCTGGGAAGTGCAGGATTCCTCCTCAGGCCTGTGCAGGATTCCTCCCCTGGATGTGCAGGATTCCTTCCCTGGGAAGTGCAGGATTCCTTCCCAGGGAAATGCAGGATTCCTCAGGGAAGTGCAGGATTCCTGCCCTGGGAAGTGCAGGATTCCTTCCCAGGGCTGTGCAGGATTCCTCCTCTGGGCTGTGCAGGATTCCTCCTCAAGGAAGTGCAGGATTCCTCAGGGAAGTGCAGGATTCCTCCTCAGGGATGTGCAGGATTCCTGCCCTGGAAGTGCAGGATTCCCCAGGGAAGCGCAGGGTTACAACCATGCCAGTGATTGTGGATACACAGAACTGGGTAAAAGGGATAGAGAAGAAAAGGAAAAAATCATTCTGGCATCAGAAACCCCAAAACCCCTTTTCAATCCCAGCTTTGCTGCTCCATCCCAGCCCAGGGCTGTGAGAATCCCATTGATCCCCTGCTCACCTCCCCTCCTGCAGAGCCCCTGGGATTAAATCAGACTCAGGGAAGGGTTACAAGTGTGCTGATGCTTGCGGATGCACAGAGCTGTGCAAAAAGAATAGAAAAGAAAGGAAAAAATCATTCTGGCCTCACCGGTGCCAGCTCTGGGCAGGGTTTGGATCAGCACAGAGCTCAGAGCAGCCCTGCCGAGCCTTCCAAATGGGCAGCAGCCAGAGGTGAAGCCCTGGTGGCTCCTCGGGCTCCCGTCCCGGGCTCTGTGCGTGGCCAGGGCAGCCCCAGGGGGATGATGAGCTCTTTCTAGCAAGGCTTTCCTGCTCTGGTCACTCCAGCCCTGCCCGAGCCAGCTCCGAGCTCTCCAGGCTGAGTTTTCCTGCCTTTTCCTGAGCTCCAGCAGCGTGGGCAGTGCCCTGGCACGGCGGGGACGCTGCGGTGCCAGCCCTGGGCTGGCCAGGCTGGGGTTTGCCAGGGGGAAATCTCTGTCCTGGCAGCGGGGATTGGCTCAGGGAGAGCAGGGGAGGGATGGAGCTGCAGGAAAGGGACGCTGTCACCTGGCTGTCACCTGGCTGTCACCTTCTGGGCCACTCGGTGCTGAATCCAGAGATGGTCAGAAGGACTGGGCTCAGTGCTGGGATGGAGAGGCTCAGGGATGTCACACCTGAGAGCCCCTGACAAAGCTGGGCTTATCCCAGCCCCTCATCCCCCTCTCTCCTCCTGAGCCCAGGGCCCCGAGCTGGGTCAGGACCTTCTGGGCCAAACCAGGGGACCAGGCAGGACGGGGAGAAGCTGTGGCTGCCCCGTCCTGGGACATGGCCGAGGCCAGGCTGGACAGGGCTTGGAGCAACCTGGGGGAGTGGAAGTGAAATGAGATGGGCTTTAAGGTCCAACCCAACCCAACCCAACCCATCCCAGCCCAACCCAATCCAATCCATCCCATCCCATCCAAACCCATCCCAATCCATCCCATCCCAACCCAATCCATCCCACTCCAACCCATCCCATCCCAACCCATCCCAACCCATCCCAACCCAGCCCATTCTGGGATTCCGGGATTCCTGCAGTGAGGAACCAGGGGGTGGGAGGTTTCTCCCTCTGCCTCTGCTGGGGTCCATCTGTGCTTTTTTACCCCGTCAGACATCAACGAGTGCGCCCTGAACCCCGACATCTGCCCCAACGGGATGTGTGAGAACCTGCGGGGCAGCTACCGCTGCATCTGCAACCTGGGCTACGAGTCCGACCCCACGGGCAAGAACTGCGTGGGTGAGTCAGGGCTGGCACGGGCAGCTGGGGTGCCCTGAACCCTGAACCCTGAACCCTGAATCCTGAATCCTGAACCCTGAACCCTGAATCCTGAACCCTGAACCCTGAACCCTGAATCCTCCCCATCCTGGGACTGGGGGGATAATGGGAATGGTGGGAACTGGAGAAATCGTGGGTGAGGATAAGGGCGGGTCAATGGGGAAAGGAAAACAAGGAATTCATTCCCTGCATCCCCAGGGGAGGCTCTGTGAGTTCCTTGTGAGGGACAGCAGGGACAGCTCCAATTTCTGCTCTCTGGGACAGGGACAGGAGCCAGGGAAGGGCTGGGGCTGTGCCAGGAGAGGTTTGGGATGGAAATCAGGGAAATTCTTCTCCCAGAGAGTGCTGGGCACTGAATTCCCCCAGGGAATGGGCACATTCCAGCCCTGCCAGAGCTCCAGGAGGGTTGGGGCTCCTCTCTGGGACACGCTGTGATTTTTGGGGTGCCCGGGTTGGATCAGTGACCCCGTGGGTCCATCCTGTGGTTGTGTTGGGGGAATTAACCCTTGGCAGCCCGAAGCAGCTGACGGGTCCCCTCTGTCCCCAGACGTGGACGAGTGCAGTGTCAATCGGCTGCTGTGTGACAACGGGCTGTGCAGGAACACCCCTGGCAGCTACACCTGCACCTGCCCCAAGGGCTTCGTGGTCCGCACCGAGACCGACACCTGCGAAGGTACCAAAAGCCACAGGCTGAGCTGCTGCCAGGCTGGGACAGCCCTGCTTCCCTCCCCACCCCACTGCAGCAGCTCTGCCTTTGGGGTTGGGGTTTAATCTCATTTTTTGAGTTTTTTAAAACGGTTTTTAGTGATTTCACACTGGGTTCAAAGCACTGGGCACCCGACCCCAAAACATCCGGGCCTGGAAACACCAATTTCCTCCAGGCCCACAAAATGGGAGCTTGAGGGCTGACCAAAATTGCAGGGTTTGGGGGTTTGGTTGAAAGGCTGTGATTTGGAGGGGAGAAATGGTTTCCTGTGCATGGAGGCCTCAAAAACCCGAGAGCTGGCACTTTGCACGCCAGTGTTGGGTGGAAAAAGCTGCTTTTCTGTGGAGAATGTGAAAAGTGGCCAGTGCTGCACAGCCTCACATCTGGATCAGACAGGGCCCTGATCCAGATGTGGGTCTGGGGTCGGTGCTGGGGCTGCTCCATCTGAGGCAGGAACAGCCCCAGGAGAGGAATTCCAGCATTCCCAGGGGCTGCCCCAGCCACCCTCCATCCAAAGGATTTTTTTTTCAGATCTTGTATTTTTAATATTGTTGTTAGAGCTCTATATATTACATATTTATACTTATATTTCATGTATTTATATGGAATTTATATATTATTTATTTTTTATTATTTATATAGTATATTAAATAGTATTTAGTACATTGTATATATAATATATAATATGTAATATATACTATATACTATATAATATGTAATATATACTATATTCTATATACTATATTCTATATACTATAGTCTATATTCTACATTATATATTATATATTATATATTATTGTGTGTAATATAATGTATAATATATAATATACAATATATAATGTATACTATATACTATTTATTAATATGAAACATACCATATATAATATATATTTATGTTGGATTATATTATATATTATACTATTATATTATATAGTATTCTTATGTAATACATCACATTATTATATCCCTATCTATTTCCATATCACATATTTCATCTTTTTAACACATTATATATTTCAACACGTTTTAAATTCTATTCTTACACTTAAACCAAGGCAAAACCCAATTTAAACCCACCATTCCTCACTCTCCGTGCTCTCACCTTCCCCAGTTCGTGTCCCCTGTCCCTGCCCCCGGTGACACCTCTGTCCCCTGGTTCCCGGTGACACCTCTGTCCCTTGTTCCCGGTGACACCTCTGTCCCCTGGTTCCCGGTGACACCTCTGTCCCCTCTCCCCGGTGACACCTCTGTCCCCTCTCCCCGGTGACACCTCTGTCCCCTGGTCCCCGCAGACATCAACGAGTGCACGTCCAACCCGTGTGTGAACGGGCTGTGCCGGAACAACGCCGGCTCCTTCGCCTGCGAGTGCTCCCCGGGCAGCAAACTGGACCCCAGCGGCACCATCTGCGTGGGTGAGCCGGGCCAGCTCCTGCCAGCGCCGGTGGCACCGCCAGTGTCACCCAGCGCGGCCACCCGGGCACTGCAGGGGCGGGGATGGGCGGGATTTGGGATGGAATTGTTCCCTGGGATGGAATTCCCAGATTTGCCGTGGCTGCCCCTGGATCCTGGCAGTGCCCCAGGCCAGGGTGAGATTTTGGGATGGAATTGGTCCCTGGGAATGGCTGGGATGGACTTCCAGATTTGCCGTGGCTGTCCCTGGATCCTGGCAGTGCCCCAGGCCAGGGTGAGATTTTGGGATGGAATTGGTCCCTGGGAATGGCTGGGATGGATTTCCAGATTTGCTGTGGCTGCCCCTGGATCCTGGCAGTGTCCAGGCCAGGGTCAGGGGTCAGGGATGGTGTCCCCTGGAAGGCTTTGAAGGCTCTGGAGAACAGCCCGGTTTGTGGAGCAGCCTTGGCCCCGCATCCCGAAGGATCAGGGACACCCGGGAGCTGTGGGCAGGGACGGGTCCTCCCGGTGTTCCCGGGGCTCCCAGGCCCTGGAATTCGGGAATTGGGGGTCACGGAGCAGCCCCTGAGCCGCCGGCCGTCCCTGCAGACAGCATGAAGGGCACCTGCTGGCTCAACATCCAGGACGGGCGCTGCGAGGTGAACATCAACGGGGCCACGCTGAAATCCGAGTGCTGCGCCACCCTGGGCGCCGCCTGGGGCAGCCCCTGCGAGCGCTGCGAGATCGGTGAGGCTCGGCCGGCTCTGCCTTCCCGGGAAACGCTGGAGTTGTGCCCAGGGAGGGTCGGGATGGAGAGAAGGAACGGGGGGAAACCACGGTGATGGGGAGCTGAGAACGCCCTGGGGACAGCGCGGGTTGGTGGGGGTGTGAAGGGCCGTGGGGTGGGGTGGGGTGGGCTGGATGGTGCCGTGGGTCTCTCCCGCGGGTATTCCGTGAGTCCGTGGGAAGCTGGGAGGGTTTCCCTGCTGACACATCTCTCCCTTGCAGACACCGCCTGTCCCCGCGGCTACGCCCGCATGAAGGGGGTCACCTGTGAAGGTAAAGCACGGCAGGGACGGGAACTGCCCCGGGTGGGGATGGGATCGGCCTTGGCTTGCTGCTCTCCGGGTCCTGGGGGGGATCTCTGCTCTGGCTCTTTGCCTGTCCGTGCGTCTGTCTGTCCGTCTGTCTGTGCATCTGTCTGTTCCTGTGTCTGTCCGTGTGTGTGTGTCTGTCCGTGTGTGTGTCTCTCCGTCTGTCTGTTCCTGTGTCTGTCTGTGAGTCTGTCTGTCTGTTCCTGTGTCTGTCCGTATGTGTCTGTCCGTGTGTCCATGTGTGTCCGTCCGTGTGTCCGTCCGTGTGTCCATCCGTGTGTCTGTCCGTGTGTGTGTGTGTGTGTGTCCGTCTGTCCGTGTGTCTGTCCGTCTGTCTGTGCCCAGATTCCCAGCTCCATTCATGCCCGGTTTTCATGGCTAAGTTGCCACTTGGAGCCCGCTGGGCGTCTCTGGGCTCCTCCCACCCCCTCCCGGAGCCCCTCCGGACAGACAGACAGACACCCGGACAGACAGACACCCGGACAGACAGACACCCGGCCCCTCCAGGCCACCCCGGCCGTGTCCCCGTGTCACCCTGACCCGTCCCTGTCCCCGCAGATGTGAACGAGTGCGAGGTGTTCCCGGGCGTTTGTCCCAACGGGCGCTGCGTCAACTCCGCCGGCTCCTTCCGCTGCGAGTGCCCCGAGGGGCTCACCCTGGACGGCACTGCCAGGACCTGCGTGGGTAAGGACCCCCCTGCACCCGGGGCCTGCCCTCCCAGCTGCTCCCTCCCCACCGGGAACTCTTGGCAATTGAGTCATACCCAAAAAAACCCCCCAAACCTCGCGGCTGAACTTGAGTTTCGTGTCCCCGAGTCCGGCCAGGAGCACACGGGTCCTTCTTGGGGGGACCTGAGGAGTGGTCAGAGAAGCTCAGGGGTGAAAGACGTGGCCCTAAAACTGCTCCTGGGCACCCGGTGCCAAACTCCTGCCCTTTAAGGAAAGCTGGGATGTGGCACTTGGGTGACAAATCAGTTTTGGGTCACAGGCTGGGCTTGATGGTCCTTTCCAACCTCGATTCTGCAAGAGCCCATCCCCTGGCCCTGTTGCCAGCAATCCACACCGTGGGATCCCTAAAAATCCCTAAAAATCCTTTCCCTCCCTAAAAATCCCTAAAAATCCCTAAAAATCCCTAAAAATCCTTTCCCTCCCTAGAAATCCTTTCCCACCCCCACGGGCGTTGCTTGGGGGACACCCCCCCCAAATCCACCCCCAGCTTGTCCCCCCTTTGTCCCACACCACGAAATCACCCTGGGGCACTCAGAACGTGAAATCCATGCTGGGGGCTGAGCACACTCACACTGTGGAGTCCCTCCCTAAAAATCCTTTCCCTCCCTAAAAATCCTTAAAAATCCCTAAAAATCCTT
>JAHLSL010000236.1:55068-70599 GCA_025920805.1 Petroica traversi | reverse complement strand
AAAATAAGGACCTGGGGAGGGTCCAGAGGAGACCCGGGAGCTGCTCCAGCCCTGGGACCCCAAAATAAGGACCTGGGGAGGCTCCAGAGGAGAGCCCGGAGCTGCTCCAGCCCTGGGACCCCAAAATAAGCACCTGGAGAGGGTCCAGAGGAGACCCCAGAGCTGCTCCCACGGCTGAAGCCCCTCTGGAGCCAGGCTGGGAGTGCTCACCTGGGCAAGAGAAGGCTCCAGGGAGAGCTGGGGACAAGGGCTGGAGGGACAGGACACAGGGAATGGCTCCCTTGATTCTGAAATGTTGTGATTTGGTCATTAAACCAAATGAAATCTGGGAGCTGATGGGAGCTCTGTCTGCTCGGAGATGTTTGGGCTCAGCTCTGGTGCAGAAATTCTGCAGTTTCATTGCTGACATTGTCCAGTACTTCCAGGGAATGTGTTTAGAAGTTAAATGTGACACAGGCAGCAGAAACAGGATTTTGTTTTCACTGACAAAAATTAACTTCCCAGAAGCATTTAAAAGCCAGACAGCAAATTCCTATAGCAAATCTAAATTCTGGGTTTTTATCTGTATCACCCCCATGATTTTTGCAAGCAGTTCAGGGACAAAAAGCAGGCAGGAAATGGAATTTCATTTACTGCACTCACCTATTCCCCTCTCCAAGGTCTCTCCAAAACTCCGGGACATTCCCATCTCATTTCTTCCAAACTCCCTCTCAAATCCCCCTCCCATGGCCCGATCCATCTCTGCAAAGAGGAAAGTGGAGAGGTTTGCAGGGGGTTTTATGATCCCTGAGAGAAAGTTTTACCACAGGAATGGTTTTGGAGATTCACAGCACAGGAAGGTTTTTGTGATTTTCTCCTGATCATTTTGCCGTGGCTTCAGGAGGCAAAAACCCCATGGAAAAGCAGGATTTATCCCAAGCACATGGAGCCTCTGGGGACTGGAGAGAGCCACAATATTCCTGAATAAACCCTTCATGGAACCCTCAATAAATCCCTTGGTTTGTGCATCCCAGAGGCCACGAGGGACGTGGGGACACAAAATCAGCTGGAAAAGCCCCAAGTTATTCCCAAAAAAAGTGAGAAGAGGCTTCTGGAAAGAGGGAAGAGATGAGGACACACAGAAATGCAGTGCCTACCACTCATCCTGCCCATGTTCATCCCGGCGGGGAAGCGGCCGATGTTCTCCATGCCACCAAAAGGACCTTCCATTCCTGGAAAAACAGAATTCCAGGGCATCCTGAGCAGGGCATTCCAGCTGCACCCCTGTGCAGCAGCTGCTGCCACACAGCATCCCCACAGGCACAACCCCTCCCTGCAGCAGTTCCCAAAACGGGGCCAGGATTTGGGCCCAGCATTATAAAAACCCCATCCTCACAAAGGTGAGGATCCTCACCAAAGATTTGCAAGCCCACTGAAAGTGTTAAAAGTGAGAGAGATGGAGTTTCATGGATCTTTGCAGTGTCTGCTGCTCATGCTCAAGAGTCAGAAAATGAGAGCTGTGTCTTGGCTGGGCCATTGAGGATCCAGCCCCAACCCCAGGGAGGGCACCTGCAGATGTCCCGAGCTCAGGGGGCACAGGCTGTGTTTTATGGGATGTACCCACCCTCCCCACACACCTGCAGCAGCCTCAACACCCAAAAAGGACCAAATTCTCCCTAAACCGGTGGGGATTTCCCAGCACACAAATCCCAGCCACACACACAGCTCAGTCTGCAGGACTCTCACAAAGGCTAAGCCACAAGAGATGAAAAATCTCATCTTACCTCCCATTTTATTCATTCCAAAGCCCATGCCTTCCATTCCCATTCCTCAAAATAAAAGAGAAAGCTTTATATAGCAGGTGTCACCCAAACAACTCCAGCCAGAGGCTGCAGAACTCAAAACCACACACAACACATCCGTGGCTTGGGCTGAAGAGCTTAACATGGGACAACTCTGAGGAGATTCCAACATTCCTGCTCAGAAAATCAAGCAGCAAAAGGGGGGAAAAAAACCCACTGGCATTTTGACACGGAAAGCTGAGTGTGTGCTACTTTTTAGGTGGCTCTTTGAAACTTGTGCTATTTCAACAGATCCTCACCAAAGATTTGCAAGCCCACTAAAAGTGTTAAAAGTGAGAGATGGTTTGGAGTTTCATGGATCTTTGCAGTGTCTGCTGCTCATGCTCAAGAGTCAGAAAATGAGAGCTGTGTCTTGACCACAGTGGAAAAAAAAAAAATGGAGCAGTTGGTTAAATTCAGGTTTCCATTATCAAGCTGAACAAAAAACTCATTTGGCTTTAACATTCCTAAGAAACTTCCAACTTTTTGGGGAGGCAAACAAAGCTATCTACCTTCTACACAGCTTAAAGCTCTCATGAAACAAAAGCATAGGAGTAATCTTCTTACCTCCAGGTCCCATGTTGCCCATTCCCATGCCTTTGTTTAAATGATTTGCATCAATAGGTTGACCTCCAGGTCCTAATCCCATGCCAATACCACCAAGACCATCTGAAGAAAATATTCAGATATCAAAAAAGCCTTCTTTCCATAGTTTGACAAAACAGCAAGTTTTATTTCTTAAGTAATTGACTTTAATTCTCCAAAAAAAAAAGCTTGCTGTGTCCCCCCTGTGGGGTGTGTACTGAAAGCAGGGAAGTGTGGAATAAATCAAGAGTAGATGTGTCTTGAGACAGGCTAAAAACTATCTCCAATTATTTGGTTTCCATATTTAAAATTTCCATCTTACTGCTGAGAAAACTCGGTTTGGAGCTGACTCCTGAAAAATAACTGGCTAGAACACTGCTTGGTTTGGGCAAGGAGGGTGGAGTGGGCAATTTGGGAGAAAGATGCTCTAAACCTGGGCACAGGGATCACCCTGGATTGCCAATGGCTCGTTTTAACCCCCTGCAGGGGAGAGCTGAACCCTCAAAGGATCAATGACAGCCACCGATGGAATTGCGAGCACACAGCCAGCCTCTCTCTGAGCAAACACAACACAGAATTCCCAGCACGGAGCTCAATCTTCCTTCAGGATTCCCCAGCCCAAGGAAAGAAGAAAAAGCCCTTTTTTGTCTTATTTTTTTTTTTTTTCCTGAAGCAGGAAGAAAGTTCTCTGCTTGGCACAAGCAGCAGCTCATGGCATCCTCTGCCTGGCAGGATTCCCTCGTTTCCAGCTCAGCACTGAACACAGGAGTGTTGAATCTTGTTTTAAAACAGCACAAGGTCCCCCTTCCCCACACCAGAAAAGGCCAAAATCCAGGCTTCCAGAGGCATTTGGGAAGTTTTACACCAAGGCAATGGAATTAGAACCCAGTGACTTTGTCCTGAAGAAGAGGAACATCCTTACAGTGAAACTGCTGCTGAGGAAGGCCTTGACAGGCACTGAGAGCTGAACTAGGGAGGGACTAATTAATGATGGTTAATAATGGGCAATTTAGCAGCACACACAGGTCTGGCTCCCAGGAAGAAAACAGCATCTGTGTGAATTCAGAGAATCCCAGAGTCCCAGCCTGGACCTTAAAGCTCATCCAGTGGCAGCCCCTCCTCTGGGCAGGGCCCCCTTCCACAGCCCAGGCTGCTCAGGACAACTCAAATTCCACCAACAGCCCCAATTTAGCTGCATTTGAACAAATTCAGCCTCCACCTCTTCCAGTCCCAGCTCTTCTCTTCAGTATTCCCAGTATCTCATCCCAGCATGGCCGAGGTTGGGAGGGGCCTTTGGAGGGCCTGAGCTCAGCCCAGGCTGCTGAGCCTGGATCAATCCACAGCTTTGGGGCATTCCCAAGGATGGAGACTCCACAGGACCTCTGAGCACACCCAGTCACCCTCCCAGGAATGTTTCCTCACATCCACGTGGAGTCTGTGGATTTCCACTGCTGCTTTGGACTCGATCTTTTAGTTCATTCAAATTCCAGGCTGGAAGGAGCAGCTTGGGGCAGCCAATTATCCTCAATTTCCATCTCCTGGGGTTTTGGCCGGTGCTTTCTGCCTCCTGCACCTCCAAGAAGAGCCTGGTTCCCTCTTCTTTCCATATTTAATTCATTGATAAGATCCCCTTTGGAAATTTGAAGGCCTGGAAGACTCCCAGGTCCTGAATTCAGCCCTTCCAACTGAAGGGAGAACATTCCATTCCCAGGGCACCATCCCACAGAAGGAGGTGCTGACTGATTCTTTTTGTTTCCATTAAATCCCACCATTAATGGAAGGCACTGGGATCTTGGAATTGCAATGGAGAGCTCTGGAAGCCTTGAGAAGGTGAATGTTTTAAGACAAGCTTCTGGCCATGAGCTGAAAGAAGTATCCAAAAAATCACTGAGCAGCTCTTCTTCACTATTCCCCCTTCTGAGATTATTCAGGAATTTGGATCCCAGTTTTCCAGTCTGAACCAGAGTTTTACTGGGGCTGGGACTGGCTCCCAGGTGCTGAACAGCAAATAAAAAGCAGAAGGTGTTGAATCATGCAGGGGACACTTACGAGGGAGTTGTTGGGGTCGCTCTGGAGGGAAGAAATCTCCTTTGGGAAAGGCTCGCTCGTCCTGAAAGGAATCCAACACATTAAACTTGGCAAGAGAAGGAGGAAATTATTTCCTGATCCTTAACATTTTGAATTAAAATACAGAAATTTCAAACTAAAGCAGTCTTGACTGTAGAGGAAACGGGCAAATTTTCCCCTCTGGATTTGGATCCACCCTTGAAACCACAAATCCCCCAAGTGAGGGGGCATTCCCAGCTCTGGAGCAGTGGGAATGGGGGTGTCCTCACCATTTTGACGTGCATGGGTCTGTCAAAGAGCAGCTGCCCATTGAACATCGCTGGGGGCTGTTAAGGATCATTGTCCAAGCCCTGAGGGCTCTCATGGGGAGCACAAAAATCCCTCAGAAAACTCAATCTCCTCAGTTTTCACTCCCAGATTATCCCAAACCCTTCTGCCTTCTCCAAAACTAAAAAGCCTCGAACTCCAAATATACTGAACATTCAAAAGGAAGCTTTTTGAAATTAAAATATTATAAAAACACACTTCAGATGTTCACAAAGAGATCCAAAGCATTATTCCAAATCAGCCCAAGTGTTTAAATGTTTCCTCCATTGAAAACAGGAGAAATCAGGGGAAGGCTCCACAGCAACACCCACATTTTGAAATGTGCCCCACTTGTGAATCCTCTGTCCAAGCTGGCTCCCACAGGGTTTAGTGGGTGCAGTGCCAAAGGGAATTAACATTAAAACAGAAACTTTGGAGAGGGAGAGGAGAATATTTCCCCGCCTTTCCATACCATAACCAGGAGTTGAGAGTAATACCTGGAATTTTATTGCTGGTTGGTTTCTAGGTAGCAAATCATTGCTTGGCAGTGAAAGAGAACAGAGAAACACCAGTTCCATGTGCCTCGGCACAAGGGCTTTTCCCTTTCCAGGCAATTTTCAGAGAACTGCATTTTAATACTAATTACAGCCTAGAGACAGAAACTTGTCTGGGATAGAAATACATTCATCCATGTGGGAAAGAGGATTTCTTTCACTTAAGATCCTGAGCCAACTGCAGCAATTCCTTCAAGATGGAATTTTGTCTCCGTTTCGCTTTTCCTTCCATTTTCCACCCACCACAACCTGCCTTCCCTTGCCCTGGTGATATCCTCCCTTGGAATACAATCCCCACTCTGCCCCTGCAGAGTTTCCCAGGCTTTTCCCCATTCCCAGCTGGCCCCAAGGATACAGATGGCCTGCACAGCCTCGATGGCCTGCTCGAAGGTGACGGTGCCGATGCCGCGGCTCTTGCCGTCCTTGTCCTCCAGGATGTCAGCCCTGACCACCACCCCGGCCATGCTGAACACCTCCTTCAGCTTCTTCCAGCCCACCTTGTAGTCCAGCTGCAAAACAGGGCATGGTTGGAAAGGCAGGAGAGATTTCCAGGAGGAAACAGCTTTTCTGGGCTCGTGTCCTTGCCTGGTACCAGCATTAAAGTTGTCAGATGAGAGAAAACTGAATCAAAGCACAGAGGTTTGCTCAAAATTCCCAATTAACAGACACTGTGGTACAACTTAACTGAGAACCTCCTCAGCACAGAGAACCAGCAGGACACAGAGGAACTTTTCCTGGAATTTTCAGGGCTTTTCCTGCCTCAGACTGGCCCCCAGGAGGGAGGTGCAGCCAGCAGGGATGCCCAGCACTCACGTTGGCCACGAAGACGGTGCTGCCGAGGCGCCCGGCCTGCAGGGCGTGGATGATCTCGTTGGGGATGTTGGGGTTGTTCAGGATGCTGGGGGGGATGTTGATCATGCCAGGGCCACCAGGGCCGTGCCCAATGCCCATGGCTCCTGCTGCCATCACCTTCTGCATGGCCCTCCTGGCGTGCTCCCCGTCGGGGTCCTGGGGACACACACACACACACTCAGATCCCCTGCCCACCATGGTCAAACAGGCCCAGGCAGGAGAATTTCCCTTCAGCCCAGGCTATCTGCTCCCTAAGCATTCCCAGCCCACTGCTTCCCTTGCACTGTCAGCCAATTTATTTTATTTTACCCTTTAGCAAATTATTCCTACCCAGGGATTTCACTGGTTCCCAAAGTGTTTATCCATCAGGAACACCAATACCAAACCTCTGTCACACCAGTCCCAAACCCTGAAAAACCCCCAGGGCCACTGGAGAGGCTTGGAATGAACTGCCAGAACTGGCTGTCCATAGCAAAGCCATTAAAATGGAAACCCATCTTTGAGGTATTCCAGGAAAGAGCTGATTCTGTGGAATCGTTGGTGGAATCCACTGGTTCTGATGCAGAACTCAAAGGGAAGTTTGTCAAGAACAAACACTCATGGAGGTTTCTGTGTCAAATCATTAACAAAGGAACTGCAATTAAAGCCAAACTCCTGCTTTGTCCTCGGATCAAGTTCAGTCTTGATAATCACAGTTCAGCAGTGGTTAAAATGATTAGAAAAAGCTTGACTGGGGTTTTTTGTCCTGTTTAAGTCCTGTTTTCTGTCCATTATCCCCTGAGTCAGCCCTAAACCTTTAACAAGAACTCCCCCTGCCCACCCCGGGCCAGAACAGACCCACTCCTTACTTCTTTCACTTTCAGGGGTCTCCCCCCAAGACTGTGCTTGTTCAGAACCTCGGCAGCCTTTTTCATGCTCTCTTCCATCTTGAACTCAACCACCCTGTGGGGACACAGCACAGCTCAGGATGTTTTGTTGTGAGAAGTTTCCCTGGATTTCTGGTGTAAAAATTCAGAGTGAACTTACGCGCATCCCTGGCGAGGTGAATTCCCAGGCCAGTCCCAGGGAGGAGGGAAGAGAGAAGAAATAAAGTCAGTAAAAGCCCAAACCACACACAAATATTTTATTATTAAAGCCAAATCACATCAGTTAAGCCCTGCCAGCGAAAATAAATGTAACCTCACACAGGCAAGCCTCCAATACTGGAATTCCATAATTTCTTATGCCTTGACAGGATTAACCTGGGGTCTCTGAGGTTGTAACAAACACTAATCCCGACTCTCCAAGAAATACCACACGCTGCCTGAGACCTGCTCTTCCCTGGCATACAGCAAAACCCTCCACACTCTCACCCTAAATCCATATCCAGCACACTTAGGAGTGCTCCTGTTCTCTTCCCTGATCCCGGGCTCAAGGCCCACGAAGGCACTCAACGTTTACATTTAGGAATTTACCTGGCTCTGCTGGCCCAGGAAAGTGGAGTTTGCAGCACCTGCTGTTGCACCCTGGCCCTTCCAAGCTCAGCCAACCTCTCGAGTGACTTTTCCAAAGCACAGGAATGTTCCAGAGCCCTGTCCTGCCCGCTGGGCTCCGGGGTCACACGGCCAACGCCAACGGCACGCGGGGAACAGCTCCTGCCTCAGAGCCCACCCCACCTCCTCCCATCCCACAGCACTCCTGACCTAGAGCCACTGCACATCCACACTCTGAGCCTCCCTGGCCTCCTGTCCAGCACACAGAAACATTTCAGGTAGAAAATCCACAAAGAAACTCTCAAACACTTACCCTTGACTTTCCTTCAGCGTCCATTAAGAGCTCCACGTATGTTACCTCACCAACTACAAATCAGATTCCAGACGACACAGATACCAAGGGAGAAAAGCCAAGAAAACAATGGGAATTTAGAACAATCAACAACCGTGAATGGAGCCTCTGCCTTATAAGAAAGCCCAGAAACACTCCATGTTCTCTAGACCACAAAACTGAACAATTACAGGTATGCAGTAAAGGCTTTGAGCACTTCAATATGTTCTTGGTTTTCCTCCACCTCAACAGCCAGAGATTTACACAATTCCCTGGATCTTTAATGGCCACTCGTTACCTGAGGCAATCCAAACCCATGGGAAAGGCTGCAGGAACGAGTTCCCTTCCCTTTCCACAGGATGCAACCCTGGCTCCACAATCCACAATTCCAACTCATTTGTTTTCCTCAGGTTTTAAGGACAAAAAGGGAGTCACACTGAATCAACAGATCAAGAGATCACTGCTTGCCTGCTATTTATTCCAGCAGGTTTTTGTTAAGCCACAATAAATTCAATTTTAGCATTAAAATCTGCCGTATTTGCTCTCAAGATGAAACCATCAACAGCAAAAGGCAGAAGTCCATGGAAAACTCCACCTGGCCCTTTCCTCACAGGACTGGGATTGCCTCTCTAGGACCAAATAACCCTGGCATGGATCTCCAGAATCCAACTACCCAAATGGCTGCTGCCTTTGAAGGGACTGGCATACAGAAAAATGGAATAAACATGCTTTAATTTTTTTTTCTTTCTGATTTTCAAAGTCCTGGGGTTTACATTTTAAACCAGGAGGACTCCAAGCTGCATTATCTGGACGGTGGAATGTTTTACTTGTGAGAAACCACGATTGGTTGAGTATGAATAGTTTAACTGAGTAAGGAACTGGAGTTTCACAGGACTCTGCCTGTGCCAGGGACAGAGGGAGGTGCTCAGCCTGACCTCCCCCAGGCCCAGCAATTTACAGGACACTGGGAATCAACATGGAAAACTGACAGCCTGGAAAAAAAGAAATGCTTAATGAAATCACTGATTTTTAATCTCCATTTCTTATTTTAAACAATAATTTGGCAGTAAGAGCGTTCCAGCCAGAGAACAGGATGAACAGCTCTGATGCACTCCTGCTTTTGGGAGGACAATGAGGCTGGAAAAGGCTGACAAGTCCCTGTGAAAGGGACTCCTCTGCAGTGTCCATTATCACCCACAGCTCCAGCAGCTCGAGCTGTGTTCCAGCAGCAGGAGCTGCAGTCTCTAACCCAGCTGAGCACATATTTGTGGGGTTGTTCCCCAGGAGTCCTGGGGGTCAGCAGGGCCACCAGGTTCTGATGCCATCCAGCTCAACAGCAGCAGCCAGAGTCCCACACACCTGAGGCAGGGAAGCCAACGGAGCCACCCATTCCAAAACCTCTCCTGGCTGCCAGGTCTGGCACTCCCTGACCCTGCCAGGGCTCTGCTCTCTTCTCCCAGCCACTTCACCTACAGCTCCTCACAAACAACTCCACAGGGGCTCCCCAAGCTTGAGGGTATCCAGTATTTGCTCTTGCAGCCAATCCCTGACTCTGAACCACGAGATCTCCAGGAATCTCTGGGAAAGTTGAGTCTGTGTCAGTTTTGCTCCCACTGGAGCCTGACAGACACATTCAAATCCCAATTTCCAAAACAGCAGCTTTCCTTCACAGGACACCTGAACTTCCTGAAGAGGCCAAACTCAGAACAGCAAGAGAGGGAATGACTCTCAGTGCAACAGCTCAGCAGCCAGGACAGAGCCCAGAGAACAGAACCAGTGCCAAGCAAATCATTATTTGCACCCTAAAACGTGTGAAAGGAGCCAACCCAACCCCTCTGCCAGCAGAAAGAAGCCTTTCTTAAGAAGCAAGGCTGGATCACATTTAATTTGGAGTTTTGGGGTTTTTTTTCTAGATCCCAAAGCACAGGATGCCATGGAAAAGTACCAGGAGCAGATATCATGTGCTAGAGCAGGATAGATGGCCAGTGATCCCAGCCCAGAGGATTCCCTCCTGCCAGAGAACAGCTGGGCCCTGTAAGGGAACATCCCACAGGCACAGAAACTTCAACCAAGCATAAAAACTGTTACTTCAGGAGCCTCCCAAGGGAGGAAACTGCCAAGCTCCAAGTCACTGCAGGTTTAATTGAGGAACACATTCCCTGTGGTGTCTTTAAGATTTAACGTAGAGGAGACTGATTTATGGATTTATTTAAACCTCACAACTGAAAGTTCAGAAACTCAGCTTTTCTCAAACCAAGAGACTGGAGCAGAATTTACTGCAATAACCCGAAATCCAAATTAAAGAAAGCTTCAGCATTATTTGTCACAGTCATTACTTTTCCTATCCTTTTAAACTTTCTGTCACTTCACAAAGTTTATCGGCACAGAAAATGCCAATGCTCAAGCTGGGCTGCTCCAGCAGAATTCCAGTTCTCTGCAGGAAGCTCAGATCAGGATCCTCAGGGTGAGCTGAAGATACAGCTGGGAACTCCCCAGAACAAGCTCAGACAGAAACGTCAACTTTAGGTTGGGCAATTTGATTTTAACAGTTTGTGACAAAGCAAAGAGCTCTGAGAGGAGTGAAAAGTGCAGAGAGGGAAGTGAGAGCAAGCACAGAACTGGGACAGGGGAAATGCTTTGGAGCAGTTTTTCCTGGGCCTCCAGGGCCAAAAGTAAACACCAAACAGGGAAGGAAAACCCAAAAGTGGCTGGATGTCTCATCTTCTGACAAAGGAGTGATCCAAGAGGATCAAAAAGCTTCTCACTCTCAATGAGAGGCAAAGCAGAGCTGGTCACAGCTCCTCCCTCATTTACCGGGTAAAGCCTGGGACAGGCAACCCCCAGAAAGTTACAGGGGGCTGGGGAGAGAAGAGGAGCACGTTTTGCACGTGTAAAGCTTTGGCTGAAAAGGGAGAACAAAACTTTCCCAAAGCAGAGACAGGAGTCAGCAATTCTGTTACAGATGGGGAAGGGAAACTTACTTTTTACAAGAGAACGCCCACAAAAAAAGTGGTGATTTTGGCTCTTGAAGAGCTCAGGCAGCAAAGAGGGAGTGAAAAGCTCCCTGCAGCCAGGGAAGGGCTGAGATTCCTTGGAGAGGTGGTGAAAGCCCAAAAAAACCCAGAGCAACTCATCAGAGACTTCATCAAATGGAAGGGGGAACAGGCCAGGGGTGGAGTAGCACATTCCTTCCTCACCCTTCCCTCCCTGACTCCCCAAAACTCCCTGGGAGAGCCTGGGGACTCTGCAGTGCCAGTGCCACCAGCACTGGGCTAACAGCTCCTGGAGTCACCCCAGTCTCACCAGTACTGGCCCTGGGACACCAGTAAGGGCCAGGAGCTCCATCCTCAGGAGGCCACCAAGCTTCCATAGCTCCTGCAGGTTCAGCAGGAAGGCAGCACGTGGGGTTCAGCAGCTGCTCCTCTGCACAGGGATCAGACTGGGAAAGCTTTGGTGGAGAAGGGAATTGGGCACAGCCTGGCCAGGGTGTCCTGTCCATGCCTGCCACTGCTCCTGGCATGGTGACACCCATGGAGCCACACTAAAATGGTTATTAACACATCTCAGTTACTGCCTCGTTTTACAGCTAATCCCTCTCCTTGGATTCTGTGCCTTTTGCTACTCTGGGCAGAGAGAAGGTTTAAAATAGAAAATCCTGCATTTCCTGAAGGAACCAATAAACACCTGGAGTTCAGATCCCAGAGTTTTGATGCCATGGCATCACCTGCCTTCCACCAGCTGCCATGAACATTCCCATGTTTATCCCCATGCCTGGGGAGGGGGGCAGATCAGGACAGGGATCCAGCATTCAGCCACTTCCATGGAAAACTTCCCAAATTCCCATCAGCGCTGCTGTTTGGCAGCACCTTGTGCCTGCCAGCCAAAACGAGGGAGTTCCAAACAAGAACATCTCTTCATTCCATTACCAACATTCCCACTGCATACCTGTAATTGAGCTCCTCCAACCAATGCACTGGGACGCCTGGGAGAGAGACAGGAGGCACCTGGAGCAGCCTGGCCACTCCTGCACGCTCAGAGCACCCAGGGTTTCCCCTCGGGCACAGAATTCCTGCTGCTCCCACAGCCTGGCATGTTTGGCCTGGAGTTCTTACACTTCCAAAGCAAGAATTCCAACGGGTCTGGGCATTCCTGGGGCTTGGAACTGCACTGCCTCGGGGCAAGGAATGGCAAGCCTGAGCACAGCAGTTTGGGAGAGGTCCAGAACAGCTCCAGGGCAAATCCAAACTGTTGGATTCACCAGCAGTGCCAAACCCCAGGAAGGACGAGCCCGGTTTTAGCAGGACAAGCCCTGCAGGCAGAAGGAAGAGGGTCCAACATTCCCCATGGAGCAGCTGCTGGAATGAGCAGCCAGGCAGAAACAACCTCAGCCATCCACGGGAACTGGAGACACCACGAGACCCTGGGAACGGGGTTCACCACAGCACAGAGAGCTGCACATCTCCACGCCCAGAGATCTGGAACACCGACAGCTCTGGGGGAGCCACGGGGCAGTTCTGGGTCCATCCCTAACCAGGAACTGTCCAAGCAGCCCTTGGGGCTGACCCTGCTGCCATGGCACAAAACCACAGCTGGGTCCCAAACAGCCCCTGGTTAGGGAAGGGTCCCAGTGCTCCCAGTCCCGACAGACTCAGCTCCCTTTTGCCTCCAAAGACAAACATTTGAGACCCTCAGGAACTTTGTTTTCCCCTTTAGGCCACACCTCAAACACCTGAGCTGCCAGTCCTTACCCAGCTCCAGCACAATGACCACTGCCCGCTAGCCTGGCTGATGCTCTGTGCTCAAAGTGCCCACAGGAAATGTTGTGCTGGTACTCTGAACTTGCTTTAGACATTTTTAAGGCTGGAGAAGCCAAGGATTTTCCTGCCACTCCACTGCACTTCCAAGGTGACTTGAAAACCAGGAAGCTGGGCACCAGCCTGAAGAAATGACACTAATTTAGACTTGTCACCGCCTGAGTACTCAGCTCAATCTCTTCATCTTCCTCAAGAGATGAAGATGTTCAGGTCAGCAAAGGCAGCTCCCATCCACACGGGGATTAAATGGAATTGTGGAAGGGAGAACACCACAAACCTGATTTCCAAAGCCCTGATCCTGCTGCAGCACATGCCAAAGCACCAACCTGATTGTGCAGGTCACCCTTAAATACATGGAACTGCAACCAATGGCAGAATGGCTCTTGAAGCCAGCCCAGACCCCTGAAACCTGGGGACACGGCTGGATATCCACACACCAGAGCAGGACAACACCACCTGAATGCCCAAAAAACATTAAAATGCTTCAGAAAGTCCTGCCACACTTCGAGGCTAAAACCTGCTGAGAGCCTGGGGCTGGATCCCTAAGGAAAACACTCCTAATCCCGGGATGAAGCTCCACCAGCTGCACGCCAGAGGCCTCACAGGAAGCATCCCCTGGAAGGCTGCCAGGGACGAGGTTGTGCAACACCCGGGAAGGCCTCGGGAACAGCTTTCCCAAACTCCTTTGGCCAGGAGTGCGAGTGCTGAGCTACAGACAGAGCTCGGGCTGGGGCACAGCACAGCCTAGGCCACCCAGGCTGCACTTTACCTTTCTCTTTGACCAGGTCCTTCAGCGACTGCCACTTGACGTCGAAGGGGATGTTGGTGATGAAGGCTCGGTACCTCTTGGCGGGGTTGGCGTAGGGCTCGAAGCGGTTCCCTCCCCTCTTCATCCCCTTCTCCTTCTTCTTCTCATTCGGGGTCGGGCGCTCGCCTTCGCTGCAAGGAGAGAGTCCCTGTGAGGGGACAGTGCCACCACCTCCACGTGGGACAAAACCAGAGCACAGAACCCCCGAATCCCAGAGCAGTTTGGGTTGGAAAGGACCCCAAAGTCCAGCCCGTCTTGGAAGGAAAGAACCAAAGCAAGGGAACAAAAGGCTGCAGCCTCAGTCGTACTTAATTCCCTTCACTAATCCAATTAATCTCCTTGGAAGATGCACCAACACATCTTGAGGATGAATTCGGAACATTTTGGATTAAAAAGCTGAAGTTTCTACAGTCTCTCTGTACTGAGCTTTCCCCAATTTAGGAGCTGTGCAGCCCTTCAAATTCCAGGCCAGAAATCCCAGCTCCATCCCTTCAGGGCCATTTCAGTCTCTCAACAGGCAAAACAGCCTGCAGGGAAAAAGGAAATTAAGAATGTAGAGGCCTCTGTAGGTTCATATTTTAGCATATTCCCTGCTTTTATCACCCAGCAGCCAAACTTCTCCAGACACAGCAACGGGAATTTTCCAGTCTTTCTCTCACTGAACTTTTTAAAAGCTTCTTAATTAATGAAGTAATTAAAACTCCAAAATTAGACTTGAAATAGGACAATCCTTTTGCCAGCTTCGTTTCTGTTTGGCTGATGAAGTAACACAAAATGCAGCAGTTGTGTTAAAAGCTGCACTCAGGTTTTAATGGTTATTCCTTAAACTGGATTTCCCAAGGACACCATGAATGTGCCTCGAGGAGTGTTGGTGCCTCGTGGAGCTGGATATCCCACACAGAACTGCTCCTGGAGACACAAACAAATCCCCTGGAGGCATCCCAAATGGAACAGCCTGAGGAAAAACTAAATCACAGCAGAGAGATAGCTTTTTATACTTCCAGGAATAAACTGGCTCCTCATTGAGACAAAACTGCTGATTTCGTGTTCCCAGCAGTGGTGGGAACAGAATCCAGGCTGGGAACATCCTTCCCTGTCCCTGGGATCAGGGATGTGTCTGCCCCTGCTGCTCCAGCCTGGCTGAAGTTGGCACAGTCAATGAAATTTTGTCAATATTTTAGTGCACAGAGCACAGTCTGACTGCTCTTTAACGGGAATAAAAATAGATGTGGATCTTTTTTCCCTCAAAGTGACACCTGGAAAGCTGCACATGTTGCTGGTCTCGGGGAACACAAACTCAAATCCAAGTTCGAGTCCGCAACAGGAATCACAGCACACCAGGTTCAACCTGATTCTTATCACCCCGGCAGAAACTGAGCTGAAAAACGCCCCGGGGGAGAAAAGCCCTTTACATTCCATGGATTTGGTACCAAAACCGGCTTTGCCAAGTGAGGAATTTCCACTGAGCATCAACACGAGGAGGTTTTGTGCTGTTGATCCCCAGGTTTGCAGAGGCGGAACTGCAGCGCGGCTGATTTTGGTTTAAATATCTGTAACGTTTTACCGACATCACCCACCGGGATTGTGCAACCCCTCCCCGGCACCACCTTAAACTCTCACCCTCGAGCTATCTGCGCTCCTAAATCCCCTCCCGGGTAAATCACCCCCAAAACGCAGCACACTCGGCTCCGAACCGCGCAGCGGGATGAAAAAAGTGCTGAGAGCAACCGAGTTATTGCAACTTATGACACCAAAAAAGTAATGAACTTAAAACACCCCCAGGCTGCTCCCCCCGAGGAGGCCCAAACTCCACCTAAACTCCGCAGAAGCTTTTCCTGCGGGGCTGCGGGTGATGCCAGAGCTCCCTGCCCGCTGCACCCCGGCCCAAAGCGCCCGCACCGGGCCCGGGAGCCCCGGAGGCG
>JAHLSL010000233.1:577036-592256 GCA_025920805.1 Petroica traversi | reverse complement strand
TGGAATGGCAACTGGAATGGCATTGGAAATGGCAACTGGAATGGCAATGGAAATGGTAATTGGAATAACAATTGGAACAGCAATTGGAATAACAATTGGAATGGCAATGGGAATAATATTTGGAATGGCAATGGAAATGGCAACTGGAATGGAAATTGGAATGGCATTGGAAATGGCAATTGGAACGGCAATTGGAATAACAGTTGGAACGGCAATTGGAATAACAGTTGGAACGGCAATTGGAATAACAATTGGAACGGCAATTGGAATAACAATTGGAACGGCAACTGGAATGGCAGTTGGAACGGCAATTGGAATAACAATTGGAATGGCAATGGAAATGGCAATTGGAACGGAAATGGACAGGTGAGCGAACCTTAGCTCTTACCATTCTTGAAACATATGTAGTCGATCCATATCTGCAGCTATAATCCTGCTCAACGACCCTCTTGCCTGGCATCTCCTATTTCGTGATGTTCCTGCTAGAGGGTCCAGATGCTGTAAAAGATCAATGGGTGAGCAGAAGTGTATATCTAAGACCCACAGGAGATTTACTGTGGCCAGTGCTCTTGCACACATCACCCTCTAAAGGCAGCAGATGACAGCTGTCAGATGCAGCAATGATTCTCTGAACCCATGAAAAGAATTCTTACAACCTCTGCACAATGCCATAGGCTCTATTTGGCTTGTTTTTTTGTAATATTTCTCCTTCATTTGACAGTACAACTGCAGCATCTTGTCTCCCTTTGCTAGAGCACTTACTCTTTTCTTGCTGGGATTTTTTGTATGCATGTGCTGTTAGGCCTCACTGCTTTCCCAGTCTGAATATATTTCATGTTGATTTTTAATCTCAGCAGACAGATAACAACCAGCAAATCATCACTGATGGCGACTCCCAAATCTCCATCTCTGGTGGGGGCTCTCACATCTCCATCTCTGGTGTCTCACAAAGCATGAGCATCAACAGCCAAACACAAGAGGCAATTATGGAGCAAAAGAGCAAGCATTTGTCCTGGAAAACCATCTGGAACTACAACATGGTGAGCAACAGGGAGGGTGCTTGTTCAAAAAGCATATGAGGAGACTGGCTCCTTGTACAGCTGGGCCATGGTTCAGGAATGTTTTCTTTATCCAGAAGTTTGGAGTCCATGATATGCGGGAAAAACTTTCTGCATTTGTTATTGTTTCAATCCAGACTCTCTTCCAATGTTAACAGTTGGAAAAAAACTGAACTGTGAGTGTACAATAATTTTATTTTACAGGGTATTATTGCAACAAAAGTGATGCAAGAGAGAACATGCTACATTTCCACCATGAACAGGAGTGGGATGCCCACCTTCGCTGAACTTGTCAAAGTGGCTGCAGAAAGGAGGGTAAGAATTTAAGGAAGGAATCACATGGAATGTTGCATAGTATTTGAAAGTAAGAAGATATGGAATAATGCTATTTTCAAAGCCTCTTAAATAATTAGGTGCTTAGAAGTGATTTATATGACACTTAAATTATGCAGTTAAATTTATTTTTAATTATATTTTATGTCTAAAGTTTCAAAAATAAGACTACACTCTTTAAGGTGAAGGTTTCTCATGTTTAATTCATGCTGTAGATATTCTGGGTAATTTTTACATTGTTTGCAATGAGTTTTTCTACTGACCTCTTTTTAATACTCTCCTATGACCCAAGAGTGTATATGTGTGTTAAGATACCCTTCATAGTCTCTGTCACATTTGCTAAAAAAATTTAATTTCTTTGGTTGAGGTGTATATGATTACGAACAAATACCCCAATTAGCTAGAAAATTTTAAATAATCTCTCAAAACATTTTTAAATAAGTACCATGTTAGCATGAGCTCCACCCACTAAATTAACAAGGACATTTTAAAAATTATATGAGCATTTAGCACACTCACCTTTAGCAGGTACTGGCTTCTGCTGAAGACTCAGAACTGAGTCCTTAAAAAAATCAAGACTTTAAAGAGCAAGAACACCTAGGGGCAGAAGAAAAACAGCAGAGTGTTATCAGTAAAGGAATACGCAAAAAGATCCTGCTTTAGCTATAGATCATGGCTTGCTAGTCCTAAGTTGCATCGTCCTGTAGGTCCCCAGTCATAAGGCAGCACTGTGCAGTCAGCTTTCAGATATCCTTTGATAAAAGTCCACTATTCTGAAAGCCTATATATGTAACAATCAGCAGCCATGGCTGCCAACCCTGCCTTTACGCTGGAGTTCATGGGCCGTTTCTTCACATGCTTTATCCTTTCTGGAGAGGTTCTAGTGGCAGGGTTTCCTTTCCCTCAACAGTAATGCAGCTGGAGAAATTTCTTGTAGGAATGCTTTGCCAAAAGAAGGAAGGGGCTGCATTATTCCCTTCCCCAGCTCCACTTCCTCGCAGGATGCTGAGCTGCCTTCATGGCTTGCTAGTGGTCCCACAGGCCTCCAGGGGATTAAAAGTTGTCCCTGAAGGCAATTGGACTCAAACACCCAGCCCCAAGAAATCATTGCAGAGCTAGGAACAGGCCTAGCAGGAAACAGCTCCTGACACTGAGCTTACTGAATGCTGGTTTTTGTTATTTAGAATCTGATCAGTCTTGCAAGACCCACCAGGAAGATCACCTTTGTCACCAATGGACTGGTCAACAACCTCAGGTCTTACGGAGCAGACGTCTTCTCGATGTGCAGTGGACTCACCACCTACATGGCTTATGAAGTTCACGGTGAGTGCAGCAAAAGAATTCTGTCTCTAAGTGACCGGGCATTTGTTTCTCTTGGGCAATGACTAAGGTACAACTATTCCACCTTGAGTCGGACAAGGACCAAGGGCTTCAGCAGTTGCACAAGGGATTGACATCTCCATAGCCCAGGACTGAAAGAAGGCTGAGTCACAGCCCCCATAAATGACCTGTTGTATAGTGTCACTATCCCTTCCTGAGAAATGTAAGGTAGCTTAAGTTAATGGGTAGGATTTTACAGAGTGATATCCTCTGCAATGCCTACACCAAGAGAAAGGGTAGCTCTGAGCTCCATTGTTCTCTCTTTTCTGTATTATAGACCCAGTGTTGTTTCATGACTTCAAAAAGATTCTCTGTCTATTAAATGATTTCTTATAAGCTATCATGGACAACCTAGTTCACTTCTTAGCAACAAAAATGAGCTCTTGATTACCTAAGAATATCTTACCTAGGCACTAATTGTAATTTTTTTGTTGCTTTTTTTTAAAGGACCCCAATACAATCAACAATCATGCACTGCACTTGACGTCTTCAGACTTGTGGAGCTGAAGTACTGCCGTGGCAATTGACAGGTCTGAAGACTTTACCTTTCTTGGACCGAGATTCAGCCTTCAGAGATGCTGCCCAAAGCCAACCCTGATGCCGTCCTTCCCTGACATCTCTTCTTTCAAGAGTTTTTTTCTTGATGGTTCAGATGCTGAAACTGATAATTTGTTGTCTAGAGCCTTCAAATAAAACCTTTTGCATAGATCACCTCTGGCTTGTTTCTCATTACAATACCTGTCAAACACCTTTGAAACTTCCATGGATATATTTTGATTGTCTCTCTTCTGCCCCATTTGAGCTCTTCAAATGCTCTTTTCATTGCCAGCTCTCAACACAGGGCACAGCCAGAGAGCTGGGCAAGCCCCAGGGGGTGTATGGTACAAACAAGGCATTCTCAGTTAGGACCTTCCTTCCCTGTTTGGGGAAAGATGCCTCACAATAAGAACCTTGATTCAGGGGGCACAAAAGGCAGAAGGAAAGAAGTGCAAAGCAGTGAATTTGCCTTTTTTGGGGGAACGGGAGTCTCTGTGGAATTTACTATGATGTTCCTATAGAGCCCTCTATTTTTCAGTGCACAGCAAGGACTGGCTATAGGGCATCACATTGAACACTGAAGTGGATGAAAATATGCTCCAGAGATGCATACACAGTATAAACACAACTGCTGATCCCTTGAGACAGTGCAAGATTCTCACTCATCTCCTCCCAAATGCCTTTAGTTCAGACATGAACATGTAAAATGAGAAAAAAAAAAAAAAGTTGTTTTCCTTGCTGCTATAATGGCACCTACAAAAAGATTAAAGTTCTCCTCCATTTTTGCTACCAGGAACATGTCTCTTTCCTGATAGCAAATTCCAGATTCTCTCCATTGTTCCCAGAGTCTCCCAGTGTTCCGTAGTATGAATTGGTCACGAATCAAGCTAGGAATAAAGTCATGTTTCTGCTGAGCTAATAAGAGCACTTGACAAAATGTCAATCCCCATCGTACTGTGACCCAACACCTAACTTGTAGTTCCAAAGTTCACTTTTTAGGGGGGGGGGGGGTTTGTGTGTTTGTTTGTTTGTTTTTGTTGTTGTTGTTTCTGTTGCTTTTTTGAACAAGTGGGACTTGAGGGATGCAATTATCTTGAAGTCTTATCACACAAGAAGAATTTTCCCCTCCTCCTTTAGCAGACTCCTGGACTCAAATTTTTTAAATGGTCAAGCCACTGTCATAGAGAAAATTCAAAGAGAGTGAGAAGTTAATCCCAAACAACTGACAGATGAGAATTTTAGAGGGAAACTAGAATATATTTTTTTATTTTTTGACAGGGCATGTTCTCTGTTTCTCAGAATTTTAGAATCAAGATTATTTCCTCTTCCCTGACAGAAATGGCAGGATGTCCCAGGTTATCCAGGTGAATACAAATCTGCCTTTAGTACCAATACCAATCATGCAACATCTCCCAGTTTCTGATGCCCTCTCACTGGCCCTAGAGGCTTTATTCTGTAGCAGGTTGCAAAGATGCAGCGTTCACTGAGGCACCACTTAGACAACGGTATCTGAATTCTCAAATTCATATTTTCAAAGTCAGGCTTGTGCTTTTCATACTTTAGATCTCTCAAACCTCTTGAAGCCTCTCCAAACATTTCTCAAATAAAATCACTTTTCCCCCAGCTGTTACACTTGCAGGCAAGGTTGGTTGTATCAGGGAAGCAAACTCAAAATGAAATGTGAGAAATGTGCAGAACAATTACTATGGTGTTACAGTTACAGCACAACAATGCTTATTTTCACACAAAATTAATGTCACTGTTTTTTTCCTAAGGCCAAATATTCTTACATACATTCTATGTTATCCTGATAAAACATTATTAAGCTACAGAATTACTGTTAACTTATAAAATTGTCAGAAGAATTTGACCCATTATTTGACATTGTCATCCACTAAAAAACAGATAAACAGGAGAGCCCTGAACATCAAGTGAAAAGTAAAAAAGTAAAATTGCAGCACTTCACATTCACATTCACATCTGATTAACAAACAGAAATTTAAACGTGCAAAGGAGAAGGATTCAACCAAGTTGTGCTGAGATTATAGGATGACAATAAACTCCCATGGTGACTCATGGGGTTTTTCTTCAGCTACTTTTCATAAATATTTATTTTATCAGGGAGTCAGCAGGTAGTAAGACAAAAGGTAAAGAGTGAAGAAACACCTCTAAAACCCAACATAACTCTGCATGCTCCCATTTGCACTCGGGTGGGCATGCCATGTTTGAGATAAAGGCAGTGTGACATAGCCTAGAAAACTGTGGCTCAAGGACAGAACTAATCACAATCCATCATTTAAACAATACCCTCAAGCTCCAGCTCCAAGGATGAAACCAGAAATAATTTTATCCGTTTTGCTCTTGATAGAGAGCAAAGACGAGGAAAAACACATGAAAATGTGTGTGCACAGAAATAAATGGTAATTTGAGGAAAGGGTGGAGTGTTTCTTACCCTTGGGAGGTTGTTGCACAGTGGAACAAGAATTTCTTATGGAAACAGAATGCCTTAAGCAAAGCTTTAAAGAGGACACTAACCTGTACTGGAAAGCACCCAGGGTCTCATGCAGACAAAGCCCAATTCCCTGCCCTTTTCCCTGACTATTCTACTGCTGTCACCAGTTCTGTGAGCTGAGCTTCATGTCAAGTGCCTGAGCTGTGTGTTTGCCACACAAACTGCTCAAGCACTCAGAAGCTGCTGGAAGATGTGGAGGGTTAGGGCTCCAAGGGTCATGCATTGCTGTAATGGCCAAGTTGGCTCAGATTGGTAGAAGACAGGGACAAAACTTCTTTCCAACTCATTGCTAATGACACTTCAGGGAGGAGGACTGTACAGCTGGGTTTCTCCTGCCTTTCTTGAGAAAGGCTCAAGTAATGGAATTTCCAGAGGCTAGAAGAGGATTTCCTAAGATACAAAATAAGACTTTGATGCGTATTTGGTATCTTGGAGGCTAAGGACATAACCTGCCTCCATTTGGCATCCACAAATCAGTCTGATTAGAAGAACTATAAATCTTTTCCCTTGGTAGTTTATCACTTTCATTCACCGATCTGACACCTCAAGCAAAGTAAGAAGTGGGTGTGAAACACATGAGAAGTTGAGTGCTCTGCTAACAGCACTGGCATACTCTGGCACTCACAGAGCCACAGCAAGGCCCCAGGCAAAAGCACAAGGACAGAGTGTGATCCTGAGCAGCACAAGTGACAACTGCGTCTCCCCTTCCCAAAGAAAGCAAGATCCCTTGGCTTTTCCAGGAACAGCTGCAGTAATGATCCTTGGCAATGGACAGCAGAGAAGAGTGTTCAGAGACATCAGATCAGAGTGACACCAAGTCCCCATCATGCTCACCTGGGAATGCAGAGGAAGCTTAAGTGTGCAAACCCACCCTGAACTACAGCCAAGGGCACAATCAGCACACGGGGACTGGCAGAACTGCTGCCAAATATAAAGCACTTGGGGAGTTGTGAAGTGAGCTCCTCTGGGAGTGCTGCTACTGGAACCAGAAACAGGCACAGCAAAACACCAAATCCAAATCACCACAGGTTCCTGTGCCATGGCTCTGTTTATCACAATCATATTCAGAGAAAGATTAAAATCTAATTCCTAAACAGCAGGTAACATAAAATGCCCCATGTCACTGCTCCTCCCTCACACGTTTGCTACATCTCGTTCATGGTCCCTTTCTCAAATCAGCCCTTAGTCCATAAACAGGTGCTACTCTCCTGAAGAGGCTCTGAGAAGATTCATGGCCATGTCTCACAACCAGAAAACAGATCCTGAATGAGCTTAAAAGGAAGGTCAGCAAAAGAACTCAACAATTCCGTTGATTCAAATCATCCACAGCATCTCTGGGGACTGACTTTGCGTTTTTAACATAGCAAGATTACCATGTCCCTTAGTTTGAACAGTGCTTTTGGTTAGAGGCACAACTTCAGGCTGAGTCCTTTGCCACATCGGCACAAAGGCTCACTACAAGTTTACTGGGAATCGGTGCTCTGCCTCTGATGATCATTGGTTTCCATTTAAAAGTTACTGTTAAATACATTGAACTTACTATGCCCAGCTTTCTCTCACTTCCCTGTATGCAATGAATTCAATCAGGCAAGTATCAAAGCCTCCTCTTATCAGAGCACTTGCCCAGGAAACTCGTCATGCTTCTGTGAACACAGGGCACCTGCCAATAAGGTAAACCCATTTTCAGATTTCAGTATGGGATATTATGTGTAAAAAGTAAGAGTACACATCAATTAGCAGCAGAGCTGGCCTGATCTGCCATCCAAATGAAGTTCCCTATATGTACACCTATCACTTTCCCATAAACGGGAAGGATGTAGAGATGTTGGAGTGTGTCCAGAGAAGGGCAACAAGGCTGGTGGAGGGTCTGGAACACATGTCCTATTAGGAGGGACCTGGGGGTGTTTAGCATGGGGAAGAGGAGGCTCAGGGAAGACCTTACCACTCCCTACACCCTTAAAAGGAGGGTGCAGCCAGGTGGGGGTCGATCTCTGCTCCCCAGCAACTTAAATAGGACAAGAGGACTGAGCCCTAGCACCAGGGGAAGTGTAGGCTGGACATTAGGAAGAATTTTCTCACAGAAGGTGTGATTTGGCATTGGAATGGGCTGCCCAGTGAGCTGGTAGAATCAATGTCACTGAAGGGGTTTAAGAAATGTCTGCATGTGCCACGGTCTGGTTTACAAGGTCAAGGCTAGGTTTGGTCTGGTTAGGCCATAGGTTGGACTCGATCTCAAAGGTCTTTTCCAACCTAGTCTGTGAAACTTCACCAGATTTCAGAGGAGAGGCTTAAAAATGTGCTCGTTCAGCCTTGGGACTGTTTCTGGTGCACTGTGTGCTGTGCTGAGCTTTCCAGCAGCAAATTCCTTCACATGCCCTCAGCAGGAGAACACATGATACACGTGGCATTACTGGAGGAGGCATTTACCTTTTTACCAAAGTCTCTCATCAGCCTCCATGACACATTTACCTAAACAATATAATTGAAAGGACCAATATTTTTCTTTCCCTGTGACTATTTGCACTGTAGGAAGCCTTTCTTTTAACCAGTGCCTCTCTCTAGCAACGCACTTCTCTTTCCCTGTACACTGTTTGCAACAGAAAGGGCTTTTTGTTTAATTTTAACAGGGCTACGTTGCAACCAAGGTGTTTTCAAAGAACACCTGCATCATTGCTTCAACCAGCAAGAGGTTTAGGCTTGGCAAACGCTTTCCTACATCACCTCCAGGAGACAAGGTACGATGGTGGTTGAAAGTGGGGCAAAAGCCAGTTGATTGTCAGTGAAAAGCACTTGTTCCTACACATACAGGAGAAAAGGCTCCAAGAACTGAAAAGAACCTTCTCAGCACAACTGAGTCGCTCTAAAAGTTCCATCAAAAGTTGCATTGCCCAGGAATAACCCCTTCCCCCATACCAGAGGAGCATCAACACATTCTGAATTCCAGTGTTAGTTTGCCTAAATGCACTTTTCTGTGTTTGTTTCTTTGATGCTCTGGGCCTTACCAACTGCCACCCAGAGAGAATGGATTCATTATCTCCAGGAACAGACTCCAAAGTTTGAGCCCATTTGGAAAATATATCCAAGCCTTGTGCAGAGGAATTCCCTCCCACCTCGCTTATCCAGCTCCAGGTGAGTCCGCTAATGACAGCCTTTGTGTTCCAAAATAAACAAGTGCTCGCTGCATACATTTAGAATGATGCAGCTCAGTTTTAAAGTGACTTTTCCTGGTACACTTCCAATACTAAGTTGGAAAAAATTCTGCTGCAATATTTTCTTATTTTCTCGGTCTAAATCTAATAATTCTTCTTTTTTTTTTTTTTTTTCAGGATCAAAATTCTTATCAGGCATAAACTTTTTACAGCAAGATACTACACACTTGAAAGTTAAGATAAATTATCTGCCTATTACTTTGCTATATCTTTTTCACATTAACCACTTAACTGGAGTCTGGATTTATAGAGATCAGAATAACTAAGCTGTTAACATTTTAACATCTTACCAATACACTAAGAATTACAATGTTTTGTTTTAAAAATCAGCATTGCCACGCATTATGGCCAACTGCAAGTAGACAGACGCACTGTTACTTTGATCTACCCAGAAACAAGGTGGAAATAACAGAATTAAGAAGTGTAATAAATGCAGTCAGGAGTTGAACACAGAGGCTGTTTAGGAATGTTTCATAAAGGTTTAGCACAGGAAGAAAAGGAGCAAACCGTAACCAACTGCAAACTGGAAACATGAAAGAGTCAAATTATAGTTAGGCTAAAAGTAAAGCGAAAAGCCTGAGCCTACTTTCTTCATCGAAAACTTCAGCAACTCATTCTGGCTGGAAAACACCACATCTTCACCTTCCCTCCTCACTCAGGGGCCCTTGCCTTGCTCTTTGAAAGGAGGTACCCTAAGAGACACTTTACCTGCTCAACAACACCCAAGGGTTACTCTACTGAAAGGAGGCAGTAGCCTGATCTCTTCAGGAAACGCCTTCTGGGGACTCTTAAGGGTCAACTGACATGAAAACCAAAGCAAAACTGCACCCAAGAATTTTTAGCTCCTCCAACGTAAGCAACTGTAGGGTTGCAGATTTTAAACAAGAGTTCCTGTCTGACTTGCCTGGGCTTTCTGGAGACTCTCCTCTCTTTTTCCAATGCCCCACTGCATTTTCCCTGAGACGCCCAGGTACAGCCCTCTTCCCTGATGGCGTTGGGAGGCACTGGCAATGTCTCTCGGGAGGCAGTGAGCCCTGTCACAGATGATGATTCCACGCGCCCCCAGGCAGCCGAGATGCGGCCCGAGCAGGGTCTGTGGTGCCGATCTCGCAGTCCCGCGGTCACGGAGCAGGACAGAGAGCCCGGCAGCCCTGCAGGCAAACAGGGACAGCCGCTGCCCGCTCCAAGCAGAGCCTCCCCGGTCTCCAGGCAGGGAACAGCAGGGCACAGCTGCTCCGGGCGATGGACGATGCCTGCTGCGCAAAAGCCAGGGTTCAACAGGAGAGCAAAATACCGGCAGCAAGGCCCAGCTGCTCACAAAACTGCGTTAACCTCACAGACACAGATTCCTGTTTTTATTAAAATATGACACATTATAATGCTTAATACATCTCGAAGCTTTTTATTATTATTTAATGAAAAGCCTTAATTCACCATGTCTCCTACAGTGACATTTCAAACTTTACACAAAACTTTACACAAACTTTACACAAGCATTGAACCAATGAAGCAAAGTAGTTGCTCTTTCCAAACCCAGGGAATGTACCTGCAATATGACACCCTGAAAGTTGCTTGCTCTAAATGGGATATCATTACATTTCACAATGTTCACTAGTGAAATTTAAATCGATTCACGTTTTTACTGCTCAAGAAGAGAATGAGACTGAAAAAGAGAATTCTAAATAGAGACATGATAGCAAAGACTTCAGTGAACCTCAGGAGAAATCAACACTGCAACTCTCAAAATGTTCATTTAAGTACAGAGGTATAGAAATTTAAAAGATTAGAGTTGCTTACCTTGCCAGAAAATATCTCTCTCAACAAGGGTGACGCCCGAGTTTCAGCTAAATTTAAAGTGTGAGCGCAACCCGGAAGCATTCCACATCAGTGTAACAAAGTGGCAGTCCTAAGTCGATTTTTCTGCTTATCCTACAGCAGACAGAATATGAAGACTAAAAAAAATCTGAAAAACTATGAACAAAAAAAATTCAGGAATGACTTGAGTATAATTAAAATTCCATCTCACAATCTAATAAACGTATGTGAATTCCCTCGAGTATTTTAAGACAAACTGGGAATTTTGAAAGAACCTCTCTTCTGAGGGTTTTTTGTTGTTGTTGTTGCTTTTTTTACACAAAATAGGTATTCTGATTGAAGACACCACCAGCAGGCCTTGTGCCGGCCGCCTCAGCGGGGCTTTCCCGCCCTTTTCCCGCCCGCCCGTGTTCCTCCCCTCCCCCGCCGCCTCAGCGGGGCTTTCCCTTCTTTCCCCGCTCCCATCACGGCGCCGGCTCAGCCCCGCTCCCTCCGGCCCTCTCAAGCTGCTCCGCACCGCAGCAAAAGCACGATCGTTTATTCCTTCAGCAAAGCGGCCAATTCCACGCGGGCAGTGCAGGGGCTTTCTCGGTGTTGCTCTTCGGGGCAGCGCTGAGTGAGGGAAAATTCACAAACTTCACTGCTCGCAAAGCAGCCGAGAATGCCATGCCCGTTTGGTGTAGCAGGACGTATCAAAAACGTCACTTCAGGCTTGCACATTCAAAAAGTGAAACTGAGACCAGAATTCAATTTCATATTGCACGTGCAACAACCTTTAGGCCTTATGTATAAACCCCCACACCTAGCTGTACTGCCTTTTAAAACAAGCTGCTGGATTTGAACTGAAAAGTAGTTTCCATGCCGTAGACCAGGGTTGCTCACAGAATGAAGCTGAAAACTTGGCATTGGGCTATGAAGACAGTCTAAAGAAGAAGCCATGGGAGGAACAGCTGGAGCATTTGCTGTGTTCAGCTGGAGAAGACTGACGGGAGACCTCACTGAGCTCTTCAACTTCCTCTGAGGGCCAGCGGAGAAGCAGCTCCGATCTCCGCTCTCAGTGACCAGTGACAGGGCCAGAGGGAATGGCTGGAGCTGTGTCAGGGGAGGTTCAGGTTGGATATCAGGGTGGTCCCTGAGGGTGGGCACTGACCAGGCTCCCAAGGGAATGAGCACAGCCCCAAGGCTGCCAGAGCTGCAGGAGTATTTGGGTACTGCTCAAGGCACAGGGTGAGATTGTTGGGGTGTCTGCGAAGGGCCAAAGGTTGGACTGGATGATCCTTATGGGTCCTCTGTGATTCCTGTAGAACAGTTTTCAGTGGCCATGTTCTACTTGAGGCATGTATTTTGGTGGGTGCTATAGTTACAAAGAACATGGAGTGCATTTTGGAAAGTGCAAAGGCTTTTATTTATTGAGACTAATTGAAAGCGGGGGTTTTTTTGTTTGTTTAAAGTCAAGGCTATCTCTGATCGTAAGTTAGATGTGAAGTTTCAGAAGTAATTAGTACATGTCAGAAGGTTACTATAAAGCATATTTAACTTTTTACGAGAAATGGAGCCTTATCTGATAATTATTAGGTCAAAATTTGCAGAAGTACAATCCTCATATTTATCAAGTAGCTACAGCAGGAAATAATTTTCAGTGAAATGCAGCAGGAATACAAATCACAAAATAATTTTATTGCAACACTCAGCACTTCCACACCTCATTCTGAAAACATATAAAAGGTGGAGGGTTCACCTTGCTCTTTCTACCTGCAGGAGCATCAGCTCTGCAGTCAGGATGAATCTCCCTGTAAGTATGCATGCTTTTCTTCCTTATAAACTGAAACTTTGATTCAAACCCATTCCTTGGTCCCTCAGAAGTGCTTCTGCCTCTCTAGAGCACAAATGCTTTCTCTGGGGACATTTTGCTCCTCCAGAATGAGCAACTCAACCCCTGTTCCCCAAAGAAGCTGAGGAGGTAAGGATTTTTTCATGGCTTGGCTGTACATGATTTAGCAAACAGGAAGCCTAACCCGTGTCCATTATTGTCCGCTTTTGCACAACTGGAGCACTGCACTGGTGGATCAAGCCCTTCCATGTAATGCCAGAGCAGAAGAAAGGGAAAAGCTTTCTCCTCACTCTTGTAAAATACCTGTGTGTGTCTGCACAGGTCTGAGAAACAACTTGAGATTCAGCTCTTTCAAGAGCAAGTGTGAAATGTGCCTACTTTACAGCACCCTGGGGTAAAGCAAGGGTGACTCCCTTTTGGGGCACTGATGCAATCCCAGCATGAAAGCAAAAAAGGGATCCAAGGAGGACCCTTAAACATCAGATCAGGAAAAGGGAAGGAGAATATTCATGACCAGATTTGTCAGCCAGAGTCACAGTGACACTTTTGTATTTGATTTTCATTTCAGATTTTGACTGCGGTCCTTCTTGGACTCGTCCTGACTCCAGCCCTTGCTGATTACGTGAGTACAGTGGCCAATTTCCACATGAATGGCTACAGTTTCTATGCTTCATGAGATCTCCTTTTTCTTTCACCACCCCTTTGGAGTAAAGAAATTGAAATCTTCTCTTACAGTCGGAACTCTGTTACTCTCTGGCAGGGTAGAACTTATTTTTCTCTAGCAAAGATTTTTATAAAAAATTTAGGAGATCTGGCTAGTTTGAAAATCTAAAAATATCTCATTTTTTAATTGAGTCTCAGCAAAAAATTGAAAACCAGCAAGTCATCCTTGGAGTAACGATCAAAGTCCTGATCACTAGTGGCCAATCCCAGATTGTGATGGCACTTACCAGAGTGCAGAACTTCCACTGTAGCAGGGATTTTTCTAAAATTGGAGGGATATCATAGAATCCCTTCAAAGACTAAACATCTTCTTTTCCTTGGCTTTTCAGTCACAGCAGACGGATAACAACTGCCAGGTCTCTGTTGGCAGTGTTTTCCAAAATCTGACTCTCAGTAGTCAAACACGAGTGGTGGTTATTGAACAAAGGAGCGACCAGTTCTCATGGAAAACCATCTGGAACTACAAAACGGTGAGAGGCAGGGAGGGGGGGCTTATTCACAAAGCCTATGAGGAGTCTGGCTCCTGGTAGAGCCGGCCCAGGGATGGGGCCTGTTTCCTTATTTTCACTGTCCTGAGTCCACGATTTGGTGTAGCAACTCTCGGCATTCGCTACTGTTTTAATAAAGGGTTTTCTCCAGTCCCAAGGATTGAAAAACTGAATTTCAAATGGTCAATAACTTTTTCTTACAGGGTATCATTGCAACCAAATTGATGCAAGAGAGAACTTGCTACATTTCTGTCATGAACAGAAATGAGATGCCCAGCTTTGAAAATCTGGCTCAACTGGCTTCACAGAACGGGGTAGGATTCAAAATCATCAGTAGCTTCGAATGTTTTATTGTAGTTGATATTAATTTTTTATCTGAGACACTGCTATTTTCCAAACCTTAACTGGTGGGTAAATAAACAAACATTTTAGTGGTGATATTTTTGGTCATATTTTTAAGTTGCATCATTAGAAAACATTCAAAAATTACAATATCGTCTTTCAAATGCTTTTAGTGCAAGTTCATCATGTTGGGTCCAAGTCCCAGATTAGTTAGATTATTTTTACAATTATTTAAATTATTATATAATAGTCTTTTTGTTTACTTAGTATCTAAGAGTTGAGATTTTTTTGCTAAGTACATTTCATAATTTCTAATTTCTCAAAGTCCGAAAAGTAATTTTTTTCAGAGGCTCTAACCGAGGAAGAACAAATACAGTATTATTAAGGAAAAACTGTTTAAGTAAGCTTTCAAACATTTTGAAGAAAATTATGCACCATCTTTCTTTAGTTCAGCCCACCGAATTAGCACAAACGTTATAAAAATTATCTCAGCATTCAGCATAATTACCTTTCCTAAACCCCAGTTTTGCTTGAAATCTGAGAAATAATGCTGTAAAAAAACCAAACTTCAAATAGAAGACCTGTAGGGCAGAAAGAAATCACAAAGAGACTTCTCCTGCCAGATAAATACCCAAGTGCTTCTGAGGGGCGAGAGCAGGGTCTGAGCAAATGCTTTGGAAGGAGCTCTGGCTCCACAGAGCGGCCTCACTCCTCTTCAGCACGTTCATTGTGCTGCCACTTCCCTTACAACTCCCTGCACCTTGACTCCCTTGGAACCACCTCTTTCTGGAGCGGCCTTCAAGGCTTGCTAGTGGTCCCATGGGCCCCAGGGGATTAAAAGTTGTCCCTGAAGGCAATTTGGACACAAACACCAAGTCCAAGGTCATCATTGCAGAGCTAGAATAGGCCTACCAGGAGCCAGCTCCCAGCACTGATCTTGGTGCGTGCTGTCATTTGATGTTTAGAACCAGATTGGATTTGGAAGACCTACC
>JAHLSL010000233.1:467709-542036 GCA_025920805.1 Petroica traversi | reverse complement strand
TGACTGCGGTCCTTCTTGGACTCGTCCTGACTCCAGCCCTTGCTGATCACGTGAGTAAAGTGACCGATTTCCACGTTGTTGCTGCTCTGTCTGTATTCCTTGCTTCAGAGGTCTCCTTGAACCTTTCATTTTTCTAAAGCCTTGGGGGAGATAATCACTTGAAAACGTAAGTGTTCTTTCATTTGTTTTTCTAGCATCAACAGATAGAAGTAAGCAAGAAAGTCTCCATTGGTGGAGGCTACCAAATCATGACCATCAATAAGAAATGGCTCGTGGCAAGTATTGAGCAGAAGACCCACCGTGGGTTCTGGAAAACCATCTGGAACTATGACACGGTGAGTGCAGGGAGCTGGCTTGTTCAGAGACTGGCTCACACATTCAGTAAAAACTCTTTTATTGCTTTTTTCAATATGTACATAATTCCAATATTAATGATTGAAAGCATAAATTCCCAGTGGTCAATAACTTTATTTTACAGGGCTTTATGGCAACCAAAGTGCTGCCAGAGAAAGCTTGCTACATTTCCATAATGAACAGAACAGAGATGCCCAGCTTTGATGCACTTCCCCAGCTGGCTGCAGACATCAGGGTAAGATTGAAAGGAGCAGTTTCTGGGAATGTCGTAACAAATGCAAAGCAAACTGATATGCAAGACCTTGCTATTTTCAAAACCAACAGATACTTTAAAGATCAGGTTCATCACACCATGAATCAGATATTTTTATCAATTTCAATTACATTTTACAACGATGTAACTTGAAACCTTTGAAAAATTGGAATAGCCTTGTTCCAATGCTTCCAGTAGAGGGTTTACACATTTTGCCAATATTGTAGCTCACTTAGGTTATTCTTAAAATGGATCATGGTACTGACCTTGCTGAATGCTGTTATTTGATGTTTAGAACCAGAATCGTCCAAGACCCCCTACAAAGGAGATCACATTCACCCTCGTCAAGAGAATTATTCGTGACCTGGAATCATATGGTCCAGACACCTTCTCTATGTGCAGAGGACTCACAACTTACGTGGCCTATGAAGTTCATGGTGAGTGAAAGCAGAGGAATTCTGTCTCTAAGTGACCTGGCATTTGTTTCCCTTGGGGAAGGACTAATGCACAATTGCTGCTCTTCCACCCTGAGACGCACAGAAAATAAGGGCTTCAGCAGTTGCACAAACGGTTCAACAACTCTGCAGGACTGGAACAGGGTGGTGTCACAAATTATCTGAACCAAACCCTTACAGCTCCTTTCACGGAAGCTTAAGGGGCTTCAATTTTGGCCCAGAGTGTTTCAGCTCACACTGAACTCCTCAGTAATGCCCAGTCCACAAGAAGGGTGGTTCTAAGAAGCATGGTCCTTCAGGTCAGAGCTTGCTGACAAAGTGACTCAGGCAGCCACCAAACCCTTGTGCTTCACAACACTAAGCCAAGCACCACTGAGGGATTCTGAGCCTTCCTGCCAGCTGATTGTCTCCAGCCCTGTCATGCAAAGATGCTTGACAACCCAGGATGCTGCATTCTGGCATAGCAGGACTGCACCTACTCACTGCTTGCTTGGCTTTAAGCATTGATTCTGTCACCTGGGAGGGCTCAAAGGGATTGAAAAGGGGAGTGCAGTGTGCCAGGTACTGGGGACTGCCAGTGAATGCACAGAGGACCTAACAGCATCTTAGTCTATGTCTCGCAGTAATTGTTTTTCTTTTCTTACATTTAAAGGACCACAATTCGATCTTGGATCATGCACCAAACTTGAGGTCCTTCAATATCTGGCCCTCACCTACTGCCATAATGATAACTTTGTGTAAATCACACCTTTCTTGAACCTTGTGTGTGTGGATGCTCCAGCTACAGCCTTGCAGCTGCAGTGCAAAGCCAGCCCTGCTGGAGTTATTCCCTGGCTTCTCCTCTTTTAAGAGCTTCTTTCATGAGGATTGAGTACTGAAACAGATCAACTGCTGAGCAGAGCTATCAATTAAATTCCTTCATCATGGATTAACTCCAGCCTGTTTGTCATTACTCTACCCTTTTTCACCTATAAACACCTCCACAAAAATATTTTGTCCCATTTGAGCCCTTCAAGTGCTCTTTTCATTGACAGCTCTCAGCATACCCAGAGAGCTGGGCAAGCCCCAGGGGGTGTATGGTACAAACAAGGCATTCTCAGTTAGGACTTTCCTTCCCTGTTAAGGGGAAGATGCCTCGCATTAAAAATCTTGATTCAGTTTGTTGCTGCCAGTCTCCTGCCTTATTCATGTTACACAAGTTCCTTTAATTCTCCCCCACACCATCAGTTTTCATTTTGTGCAGTCTGAGACTAAACAGGAGAGAATCAAGTTTAGGAGAGTTTTTTATTTCTTTTCTGAGGAACAAAACCGTCCAGAATGGTCTCAGTGCTGCAGGAAGCTGTTGTGGTGCAGCAGGTGACACTCAGTGACAGAGAGCAGTGCATGGCAATGTCCTCAAAGCCATCTCCCAGCTCTGATGGGCAATGATTTGAGATTTTAGAAAGCCACAGCTGCACCCTGCATATTCTCCTCTGCATTTCCTCCTATATCTAAAGCATTAGTGTGGTACTAAAGACAGCAAGCAATGGTCAGCCAAAGGAGAGCTGTTACCATGATCAGGAGGATGACTTGACCACACAGCATGGGCTGGAGAGGGGAAGTTTAGCATTTTTCTCTGCGGTTTGGAGCAGGTCAGTGTCATTAACCCCTTCCAAAGAAAGCCTCCTAGGAGGAGCAGGTTCAGTCAGTTCCAAGGCTTTGCCTCATACATCAGTGGTCACATTTTTCATGTGAACAGTGCTCTGAAAGGGAGAGTCAGATATTGCTCTTCACCAAGGCAGTAGAATTTACCTTTAAATCCTGTAGGATTATGTGAAATGTAGGCAGTAAATTCGAATCTTTCCTTCTGTGCAGTTCTGCTCCCTCCTGCTGGGCACAAGTGCTTATCCTTTTGCCTTAAAAGCAGTGGAAACCAAACTGCAGAAAATGCTAATACTCATCTAAACAAACGATGGTTCATCAGTGCTGTTTGCACACTCACTTGCTCCAAGGTGGATTCATGTTTTGAGATAAATGCTGTCACCTTACACTTAATTGTTTCAGGATTCGTGTATGTTAATTGAAACAAAATAAAATATAACGCTTCTAATAATGCTAATTATAAAAACAGCAGCAGCAACAATACTAATGTTACAGCAGAGGCAAATAAAATCGCAGCAGGAAAAAGTCAGATAAAAGCAAGAGACAAGGGAGCTCTTGATCCCTTGAAAAATTAGAGCAGTCCAGGGAAGAAAAAAATCCTCTTGGCCACTGAGTGTCAGCCTCGAGTTGCACAACCGAGGTGGAAAAGGCACCAGGTTCCCATCCAGAGAAATCTGCTCTCCCACAGCACCAGGAGAGTGCAGTGGTGGCAGTACCAGCTCAGCTGTGCTGAATTACAGCACTGGGAGATGCAGCCAGGGGCTCTGAGGACGTGTCTGCAGCGGGCAGGAATTCCTGTGCAGCGATAATTTAATTGTGAGAATAACTGAGAATAACACTGGGTACTGTAGGGAGCTTCCACACAGCGCTGTGACAGCTTCCTGAAGTCCCTGAAAAACAGGGAACAGGATTCTTAGATCTTGACAACAGCCTATACCCACCAGCCAGGTCAGACATTTGGGAGCCCAAGGGAGCCACCCCAGAGCCACCCAAGGGCATCAGCTGGAGCTTTATTACCCTGTGCATGCAGTTAAAACACCTCGTTATTGCCTCTCACACAAAGACAGAACACACTCACTCTTCCCAAGCACTGGCAGGTCTCACACACAACCTGCACTCTCCATAATGTTTTTGTTTCTGGCATTTTCAGCGGGTGAGGGAGGGAGGACAGACAAATTCAAACACCCTTCCTGTGTTCCACACAAGCTGGAGTGCTGATGCTGCTCTTGCCAGATCATAAATAAAAATACACGCTCTGGAGGCAGGCAGGTGAAGAGGATTAGGCTTTAGAAGTCGGAATGAGTTTGGTGAGGCTGGTGAGTTGGGGTAGACTTGCATAAGCACAGACGGCGCTGAGTGTTCCTTGGGACTGAGAAAATGCAAGGCATGGAGGCAGTCAGGGCTTTTCACTTTCGTGAAGCTACCCCAGGTTTTCAAAAGTCTTTAAACTCAGATGTTGCCAAGGTGGGAAACAGAGTTGTAGCGACTGGTCGGGAGAAGATGAAAGAGGGAAGGGTTAAATGGGATATTGGGAAGGAATTCTTCCCTGGGAGGGTGGGGAGGAGTTGGGATGGAATTCCCAGAGGAGCTGTGGCTGCCCCTGGATCCCTGGCAGTGCCCAAGGCCAGGCTGAGGACAGTGGGAGGTGTCTCTACCAGGGCAGGGGTGGCACTGGATGGGATTTAGGTCCCTCCCAGGCCAGCCCAGGCTGCGAATCCGTGCAGAGCCGGGTCCTGCTGTGAGCACTCAGCCTCTGTACGTGGAGCTGCTGTGGGCTGTTAAAGAGTCAGTGCACAAATCTGCTGAAACCAGACCCTGCTCGGCCCGAGCTTTGGCCACGAGATGGCATTCTCTGAGCTTCTTTTGCTGAGGAAAAGCAGAGCTTGCCATCTTTAATAATAACAATAATAATTAAGGGGGGGGAGTGAAGCCACAAACCCTCCCTGTGTTTTCTGAAGTCTGTGACAAAGCAAGATTTGTGAGGAGGCTGCTCCTGCTCTTGCCAAACAATGGTGCTGCTTTCCGAGAGCTGAGAGGGAGACTGAGGGTCAAGTCCCTTTAAAAAAAAAAACAGTGAAATACAGTATTGTGCATCTTGAAATCTGAAACCAAGAAACAGAAGTGCAGGGGAAACAAGGGGGAAAGCCTTGCAATTCCCGTGGACAACTGTTGCGAGTGGAGTTTTAAGGAATACAATACACATCTACACCTTTAAAGGTCATTGCATGGCTTTTGTGGAGAAACCTGTGAAATAAAGGAGCCTTGGAAGAAGAGATTTCTTTTCCTCCTCCTCTCTGGATATAATGGCCATTGCAAAGCAAAGCATCTTGAGATTTGGCTTCAAGTGTGTCTTCCTAGCAATTTTTACACTCACCTGTGATGGGCACGGTGGAAAGAGGGAGAATGGAGGTCCTGCCTGCTACGGAGGATTTGATTTGTATTTCATCCTGGACAAGTAAGTCAGCCCTACTTTGTTCTTTTTCACAAGATTCTTTCCCTAGGCACGACCTGGGACGGCACACGCGGATACCGAGGAGGTTTTCTTTGGATTTGGGTTTTGTGTAGAAGTCACTGTGTCCCCAGGGGACCTCTGAAACTCCTGACTCCTCGCTTTGTTATTGTTGTGGTGACTTCTTTGGTGGGTCCGGTGCATAAATCCCGCTGTGCTCTGCAATCACATCGCTAGAAATTCTCCCGGGACGGGAGCTTTGTGTGTACTCGAACTCAAGTGTGCACTCGAGTTTCTAAAAACAGTGTCTGGAGCAGGGCAGCAGCCTGGTCCCCTCTGGTTTCCCCGTGAGCCAGGGAGGTTGGGGCTCTCACGAGAGCAGAGTTATTGCTGCAGGCACCAATTCCCAGCAGGGAGAGCAGAATTATTGCTGCAGGCACCAGTTCCAGGGCTGATAACGTGGAGGGAGCGTTTGCCTGCCTGGAGCTCTGCAATGCCCCTCTGCCCCGCCGAGCTCTGCCCAGAGCAGCAATTCCAGGTAAAAACCAGCCCGGAGAGGGGCTACTCCCCTCAGAATGGGCTGAATTCAGCTGCTGGGATGGAGAGCAGCTCGAGTGCCTCATTTAAAGAGAGCTTTATTCTCCCTAGCTGAGTCACACTTTCTTTGTTTCTCCTGTTAATCAAATGCATATTTTGCCGGTTTAGCTGTTGGTACTGAAGATAACTTCCCAGCTCGATTTTTCATCACTAATTGTGACGATGTCATCTCCTTGGCACTGCAAGAGTGCTGCTTTTTTTTCAGATGTGGATGGAGCAGTGTGGGATCATTTTGTGCTGAGCTTTGGAAAGCTCATACTAAAGCAATACAACAATTTTTAAAAAATTAAAAATACTAGCTGAAACGCTTGTCCTGATTTTCTTGATCAATAATAGTTATTTTGAACCAAAGGCTTGGAAATACTGGATATAATGCCTGCCAGAGCCATGGCACTGACATTAATACCCATGAATTTCAGAGACAGGAAAGTATTGCAAGTTGCCAAAAGCGCTCACAGATGAAGTTTCTGACTGATCCTCTCGAGTGTTTTGCAGTAGCTCCCACATTCCATCAGTATAAATGACTTGGAATTACATAACCCTTTATTACAAAATACTGGGTAAAGTCTCAGACTAAGACACTGGGGCTGCTTCAGTGTGCCAGTTGTCCTGATGCTCCAGGGGAAAGATTTATTTATTTTATTCAGTGGAAATATCTACCTGGCTTATTCATTTTGCTGCTCTTCAGTTATTAGTTGGAATAACTCTATGGCTACAAATGGAAAAAACCCCAAACCCAAACAAACCCAGAGCATGATTTGTACTGCAGAGAGCTTCTGTCAATGGCATTTCCCTGGAAGCTCAGGCAGGATTGAAGGTTTTCTCAAATCTCATGGATGTGCTGTGTTACACCTCTGAGTTCATGTAACTTAGGCAGGCCCTTAATTCCAGTTCTGTGCTGTTCCATCACGAAAATCCATGACTTCTGAGCCTCGCTCAAGGGATTTGGAGTTTGGGTGGAAACACAAGCCTTGGCACGAGCTTTAAAGCAGGCAGGCTGGCTCCAGTGTATGTATCAAGGTGTCCAGCAAAAATCCTGCTTTGACACTTGCAGAATTCCTATTTCTCAGATTTTTCTGGTGCAGAAATGAGCAGAATCTGAGGAAAAAATTTCCTTGGTCACCAGTGGATTTTTGGAGGAGCATTGTGGCTTTTCAGCTGTTCCTGCATACAATCCACCACTGGGCCTGGTTGTTTAACCTCTGATGAGAGATTTGCTGTGGTGGAGTTATCCCATATCCTTCAACACTGTCGTGGAATCATAAAATGCTTTGAGTTGAAAGGGTCTTTCTAGATGATCTGGTTCCACCCCATACCATGGGCAGGGAACCTTCCACAGACCATGACTATTGTCCTTTGCAAAATCTCAATCTGTGTCTATTTTCTCAATTTAGTTCAAGCTGTTTGCTCTTTGGAGTAGCTTTATGTTATTTAGAGTGGCTGTTTGCTGTTTAGGGCACTGTTGTGGGCTCTCTGCTGCTTGGGTTCTGTGCAGGTTCCTTGAAGCAAGGAATCCAAGCTCCCTTCCTTATCCAGCCGGAAAAAGGATCTGTATTAAGCAGTTGCATTGAAGTGAAGCTCCTGTTCTGGAGAGGCTGATGTTTTTTTGGGTGTAGCTTGAGGAGCTGTGGTTTCTGTGATTTAAGCAAGGCTCTAAGTCCAGATTTGCAGTCAGAGTGTGGAAGGCATAGGGATGGAAATGGGATGGGAACAGGCAGAGCCCAGGCAGGAGCCTGAGCCTCAGCATCTGCTCCTTTCCCTGGGAAAGTGAGCCCTGGAGCAGAGCTCCCTCAGCTCACAGAGCTGCAGAAGGTTCCAGCTGCTCTCAGAGAGGCAAACTCAAGCCCGAGATAGGGAATGGTGACACTGAGTGTCTGCAGAAAGAGATTCAAAACCATCTCTGCTCCTCATTGACCTGTGGAGAGATTCTTTGGTTTCTTTCCAGGATCACAGCCCTGCATCCAGAGCAAGGTGTGCATTTTGCTGGGATGGCAGGGGCTTGCAGGGATGTGGAGGGAGGGTTTTTCTCTGTGTTAGCATGAGGGCTCAGGGATGCCAGCAAGGCAGGGTGGAGAAATCTGCATTTTTCTGTCTTTTTGCTTGTTGCCTGAAGGAACCTAATTAACTCCTACGTCTGCCAAGGGCAGGCAGTGGCAGTGAGCTGAGCTCATGTGTGAAATGCTTGCCAGACAGGACCTGTGGATGTGTTTTTTACCCAGTGATGGATCTCAGATAACCAATCCTTGGTAAAGGGAATGGGAAGGAGCTCACTTCCAGCCAGGACTGAGTGTGTGCCTGCAGCTCTCTGCACTTCATCTGCTCATTGATGTAAATTCAGTCCATGGCTATTTGTTTAGAAGTTGGTTTTTTTTGCATACCCCCTGCCAGCCAGGAGGAGAAGAATGTTCTTGGACTGAGGCTGGGCTTAGAGGCTTGTCCTGCTCTGACCTGAGCCTCTGTGGACCCTGTGACCTGCAGGGTTTGGCAGTGTCCAGGGTGAGCTGTCTGGTGTGAAGTGTGGCACAAGATAACAGCATTTCCTCAAAGAATTGCATCACCTCTCAGAGGCCTTTGTGCTGTGGAGGGCTTTCAGAATTGCTCCTGAAGTATTTGGAAAGACAAAGGACATTTTTTGGCTCGTTGTTTTATTTTTGAAGAGCTTAAATAAGAGATGCTGCACAACTCCTTAGGTAAATGCCATCTCTGAGAGCCATGAGACTTCTGGGAGTTGGTCCAAACCCAGGAATGTTTGAGGAGATTTTTGGATCAACATCATCCTCTGAACCAAGTGTCTTTATGTCCTTCTGTCAGCTGCAGAGCACGTAACTCATGTGAGGTCTGGGTGTAAGAATGTGGCCTTAATTCTGTGACTCTTGAAGTCTGTAAACTGTATAAACCCACAGATATTCTGAGAAGGTGCGACAGCAGAAATGGAAAAGTGGAGTCCAAAAAGTGCAAGAAAGACCAAGTTCAGGGAGGTTTGAGCTGCTGCAGCTTTGGGTTCTGGAGCAGCTTGTCCCAGTGAGGAGGAAGGCACCTGTGGCAGGGCAGGGCTTGGCCAGAGTGTGGCTGGAGCCACGGAGCCACTGGAGGGACTCTCTCAACTCTTAAATTCCCTTCAGAGGCACAAAATGCCAGTGGAGCTGACCACAGAATGTAGCACTCTCTTGCTAAAGAGAATGGTTTACTTGGGTTTAATTTCCATTTATTGGGCCCAAAATCTCAGGGTGAGATTTTGGCATCCTCACCCTGAGCCTTTTCTTAAATTGCAAGTTTATGGCATCAACCGTTCAGCTGTGAAGTGTTGGCTCACTGATCATCTTGTTTCTTTTGGGAATATGAAGAGAGAACTATTTGAAAATTGGCTTTTCTTATCTTACAGTTGGACTTTAGAAATCCTTGTCCCACTCAGAATTCTTGGCCTGCCTCACTGTACAAGGGAATTGTCTTTTACAGTGAGGCTGCTGAATGGCAGCTCAGCGAGGTGGGCACTCCGAGCTAATGCTGGTTTTGCCAACTTTGTTCTGGCTGCAGAAATATTGGTTGTATTGAGTTTTTTCCATTTTTCCCCAAGTGAAGAACGTAAGAAGTCTGAAGTGTGTTTCAGAAAATGCATTTTATGTACAAGGAGTGCTTTTTCCTAAGTGCAGACCTGGGCATTGCTGGCCCCTGACACCAGAGGGGGAAATGAGCTCCAGGCAGACTGGGCTGTCCAGTTCAGGTGGGAATTGCAGTGCAGGAAGGACAATGTGTGGTCAGCAAAAGTGTGAACCTTCATTCTGGGCCCCTCTTACAGCCCACTCTGGTACAGATGGGGAAAAACTGGATTGCAGACTATTCCAATGATCCCACTCCTGAAACTGAGCAGAAAGCACCCTCCTTTTGTGGACAGAGTGGGTTTGGGTTTGTGATTGTGGCAGTGATTAAGAACTTTCCTTTAAGGTTGTTTTACCTGGTGGCTGGGAGGAGTTGGGCAGGGGCTGCTGGTCCCAGCTCCAGATGGGTCAGGAGATGTGGGAATCTTCACTGAGGTGTGATTTTTGGGAGGTGCATTTAGGGTCTAAGGTACCATATGTTTCATTGAAGCGAGGACTAATGGGTTTGTGATTAACCTGGTTAATTAACCGAATAATTGGTTTATGATTATTAAGCCTTGGCCCTCCATGCCTTCTGGAGGCTGAGGCGAGCCTTGCTATAAAGTCAAGTGGCTTTTTTATGCCTCATCACCTAAAGACAATCATTACTTATTTTCCAGTTTAGTTCTAGGAAATAATTTGGGCTGTTTGGCATTGCTGGGACTGGAGTGCCTGTGGAATTCAAGGTCTCGGAGTTATCCCATCCACCCAAGGGGAATTTGCACCTGGGGCTGAGCTTTGTGAGTCTCTGCTCTATCAATTTAGGGTTTGGTTGCAGCAGGAGTTAAGTTTCCTGGCTGAGAACAAGTCCTGATGTACGTCACTCCTCATCTCTTACAGTGCCAGATTTCCCACTGTCTGTGGTTTAATTGGTTTATCAAGAGCTTTGCTATTGGTGTTCCTTTGGTCCTCTTTGACACTCATTTGTGTGCAGAACCAGCCATGGTTTCCTGTCCTGGTCTGATGAAAGAGAGCCAAGAAATAATTCAGCACTAAGAGCATTTGCTGATGATTTGCCTGCTCTGCCACCTCCCTGCAGTTGTGCCCCAAGCAGGGAGTCTGCGAGGCCTTCCTCAAACTGATCCTAAACTGGTGCTTTTGGGATCAAGTCCTTGGTGCAGCAGGAGCTGGCAGGGTGACAGGTTTTGCTTTTGTGTCTGAGCAAAGATCCTCAGTGCCTGGACAGGTCAGGGTCATACAAAGAGCAGCTCCAGGAATGGAGGAGCAGGAGGGAGAGACCAAGGATCCTCCTGAGGGCTGAGAATGGAAAGCAGGAGTGGGGAAAGGGGCCAGGAAATGTCTGTGACCCCCAGGATGAGCTCTGCAAGCTCCTGGTGCTTCTGCAAAGCTCTGAGCAGCCAGGCTGGGGTGACTGCACCAGGCTGGGGAGCTGCTCTGGCCCCTCATTCTCAGAGCTGAGGGACAACAGAACAGCTCAGATGCCTTTTCTTCCTGTGAAGTGAAAAACCATCTCAAATGCTCATCTTTTCTTCCTCAGGCTGCCGATCAATGAAGTTTCTGTTAAAGTTGGAATGGTTATTTCCCCTCTAAATATTTCTAATTGTACTCAATGAATTAAATAAGTGATGACATGTTTATTTTCCAGCTCTAGGAATGAAATTATTTTCCAGTATTAATATTCCAGTGTTCATAGAAGTGTTTATGCCAGAATGGGCATTTTGTGCTGAAAGATTCTGATTAACCTAATTTTTTCCTCATTCTTAAACATAAAAAGGAATAATCCAATCCCATTATAGTCTATGGTTTATTCTCCTGAGGAGCAAAATTAGTTTGTTTTGTCTTTAACTGAGGTGTGAAAGGATTAACCAGAGCAGTTGAGATGTGGACTGAGGTGTTTTACTATTCATAGTCTCTGTCACAGTGGAAACACTGGAGAAGTTTCATAATCTGTTCCTCCAACTGTGTGTAATTCTCAGAACACACTTGAGCTGAAAGCTCTGTGTAATGGTTTGGAAGTGAGTGGGTGGAATTAATCTAAAACATTGTGCAGAGAGACAGCTCCTCACTCACAAGGGTTTATTGGGTTAAGGCTGTGGTAAGGTCCAGCCTAAGTGCCATAAGCTACTGCCAAGGATAGCCTCAAACTCTTGCATGGAGTGGGAATTATTCCTGTTTTTTAACATAGGAAATGTCGATTACAGTTTGATCTCTCTTTAAAGGAAGAGCAGGGCAGTGAGTGTTGAACCAAACGGCAGAAATGCCTCTCTGGGCAATGTGTGACAGAACATGTGGCTGGGAAAACTTAAATGAATGTGTCCTGTAACCCTTGTGTCCCCAGATCAGGAAGTGTCCTGCACCACTGGAACGAGATCTATCATTTTGTGGAACACCTGGCCCGCAAGTTCATCAGGTGAGGAGGGCTGCAGGTCCCTGGGTGGGATCTGGGGAGTGCCAGGGGCTCCCAGCCCCAGCTCCTGCTGCTCCCCACTGGGGGATGTGGTGGAGGAAGGGCCTCTGATGCTTTTCTCCGACCTTCCATTGGCTGCTCTTCCCAACCTTCCTGTTCTGTGGGGAATGGGGGGGAGATGAAATAATTCCGTTTATTCCTGCCTGCCTTCCATGGGTCAAATCTGTGGGAGGAACCCTTGTGTCTCTGAGCTGCTGCCCGAGGGACAGAGGTTTGGGCTGCAGGGAGAGCCTGTGGCTGTGGCTTTCAGGCTCTGGATGAGGAATCCCTCGGGACAGGGGATGGAATGTGTGACAAACATAAGGAGTTTGTCACTGTGGTGACACCAGGATGCATTTCAGCCTCTCTTGTTTCCAAAGGTTCTGATGCAAGTGTTCTCTACATCTTTTACAAGGATCCACCAAGGTTCCCTGGACTAAGAAGACCCAGGACAAAAAAAAACCAAACAACTCCTGTTGAGTTAAAACTGGGGTGGCAGAGTGTCCTGTGTGACTGTGTCTAGAGCACCAAATTAATTCACTTTTTTTTCTCTCCTCCAGCCCTCAGCTGAGGATGTCCTTCATTGTTTTTTCAACCAGAGGGACAATTCTAATGAGGTTAACAGAAGACAGGTAAGAAGAGGTTTAAAGGTCAAGAGCAGCTTTTGTTTTCTTGTAGCTTCCTTCACCTTGCTCAGTGATTTCATCCCACTGGGAACGGTGCTGTGGCACCTCTGTGCCTCTCAGTTTAATTGCAAGAGTCACGGGCCCATTCTCACACACCAAGATGCCCTAAGGCCTCTCAAGGCAGAGGTTCCCCACTTAATTTCAACTTCTAAATGTCCTTCTGTCAGCTGTCAGGGTTTTAGCTCATGCTGCTTTCACTGGGGGAGTCTGCACTCTCAGAGAAGCAGAGTCTCATCCTCTGGGAGCTCCTTCTGCAAACCAACAGGTGAAACTCCCTTCCCATGAAAACGTGCTTGGCAGTCAGAGGTGACACCCACACTCCTGGAGCAGAGGGGAACGTGATTTCCCTGAAGGTCTGAGGGTGTCACAGACAAACAGGGTTTGGGAGGCATTGCAGGGGTGTGGGTCTTTGGCAATAACAGATGGCCTTGTTTGTGAATTGTGTTCCTGCCACCCCCTTACAGACCCCCAAGTTAATCCCAGTAAAATCTATGGGATGGATTTTTTTTGATTCTGACTTCCAAGGAGAGCTGGATGAGGTCCTTAAATCGCTCTCGCTTCCTCTGTTAACTTCATTGCCACGTGGAGCAGAAATATATGTACCACATGTGTGGAGTGTATAAGTCAGCATGTGTTTTACATATTGGATGTCTGAAATCACATACCAGAGCAGCTGCCATGGGGAGGAAGCTGGCTGCCTTCCTCCAGAGCACTGCACACTCACACCAGCCTTGAAAATGTCCTCAAACCCAGCCAGCCTGAGCATCTCCTGCCACTTATTGCAGCAATGGATAAAGAGTGAACCACATTTATTTTACTGGGTGCCAAAGGAAAACCTGTTCCCTGCCTCTCGCTGTGTCCCACCCTGTGAGCAAACCCCAGTGCAGAGATCTCCTTCCTGCCCAGGCTCTGAACTGCAAGGCTGAAATGTTTCCCATGTGGAAATGGATTCCATATTTACCCAGCTGTCCCAGAATGCTGGCTGGGAGCAGGATATTGATATGGGGTCAGCCTCAGAACCAGCTGAGTGCTGTGTTTTACTGGGCACTGACAAACAAGGGGTGTGCTCTGCTTTAGTTCTCACTGGCCTCTCTCACCTGGGGAACTGCAGCAGTGGGAGAACTTCCCCCACCTCATCCCTGCCTCTGTGTGGGGTTTCAGCATCTGAACGTGAGGGGTGAGGGTGCTGAGTGCTCCTTTCGGGAAAACTTTTTGCATCACATGGGACAGGACTGATATATTTTAAACACTTACACTGGTATTTTAAACTTCCAGTGTTTTCCTCTGAAAAATAGATTTGATCCCAGGAAATGTTCAATTTTCGATCCAGCTTTGGTTTGGTGTGTGAGAGAAGGAACCTGATAACAGTGTCTAGCTAGTTTGGGATATCACAGGTACAAAATGGGTTCTTGCAAGTTTGGGAATGCAGCCCTTGGCTAAAGCAGAGTCTCTGCTCCCCAGGGAGTGTCTGCTGGGCAGGCTGAGCAGTGTCAGTGCCCTGCTGCAATCAGCCTCCCAGTGAGAGCTCCGAGCATGTGATGGCCTTTTTGAAGTGGTTAAAAAACACAGAGACAGAACTGACTCCTGGCACACCCCTGCCTGCAGTGACTTCATCCCTTTCCCATGGAGATTGTGCAGTTTGCTCAGATACAGCCCACACACTGCAGGCTTTTATCTGGCATTAAAGGCTCCTGGCCTGTGCTTGGCTTCCAGAGTTTGGTGTCTGCCACTCAGAGGAACAACAAATGACTGCCCACCCCACAGAGTCTGCAGCTCCTCTGTCACTGGGCCTGATCCTCCTGAAAAGAATTAAAACTCCTGCCTTGAGTCACAGTAAAGCATTGGGAAAGGCTTCAGACTTCCAGTGAGCTTAACCAGGAACTGAAGTTGTGGCTGCAAGTAAACTGGAGTTGCCAGGATGGTCTGAGAACGTCATTTTCTGCGGCAGTTTGATGATGTTTGTATACTCAAGTCAGAAAGTGTGAGGAGAGTGAGCCAGGTGCAAGTCAGCTGCTGAGGTTTGAGCAGGGAATGTTTATTTAGGAAGAAATGTATGAAATGTGTGGATACTGACCTCGGGGAGGGTGCTGGTGTGATGCTCTCCCCAGGCAATGGGAACACTGGGAGCACAACTCTGTGTTCCACATCCTCAGAGAGGTCTGTACCCTGTGCAAACTCTGGGTTAACTCTTTCTGGGTTAACTCTTTTTGGGTTAACTCTTTCTGGCTCTGCCATGCACATCCTCAGCTGGCTGCCAGGACATGCTGGTGCTTTGCTGGCTCTAACAGAGTGCCTGCCTTGCCTCCACTGCAGGGAGCAGATCCGCCAGGGCCTGGAGGAGCTGCAGAAGGTGCTGCCAGGAGGAGACACCTACATGCACGAAGGATTTGAGAGGGTAACTGGGGCAGGCTCGGTGCCTGGGCAGTGTCTGCTGCTCCTCAGGAGCTGTGGAACACAGGGGATGGTTAAAAACTCTCTGCTGGGTGAGTGGGACCAGGTCCCTTTGCTACAAGGAGTGCAGGGAGTGTAAGAGTTCAGTGCTGGAGCTGCAAACTCTGCTAAATATCTTTATTTCTGCCTTCAGCTTTTCTGGGCAGAGCTGCCTTTTCTGCTTGGGAGGAAGCAGAAGGTTTTGGCATTGAGGACCCTGGGCTCTGACCTGTAAGGGTGGGGTGAGGCCACACTCACCTGGGATGCCCAAGTAACTGCCGACCTTATTGTCTGCTCTGACCTTCTCCTTCTGGGTGTGTTTTTTACACGTTTTACAAGCTCTGGAGTTTCTCTAAACCTGAACTCCTGCACTCCCTCCCAGCTCTGTCCTGTATTTGGGAGGGGTTTGAAGTGTCTGCCTATTGAACATGCTGCCCATCACTGAGATGTGAACACACAGCAGAGGCTCAGGTGACCTGACAGAGGTGTTGGTTTATTTGCAATTGGAATGGTTGATCTGGAGGTGCTGGGCAATATTTGACTTTGGGCCTAGGATGTTTCTCAAGGATGAAAGTGGATTGGATTTTCAGAGAGAAGAGTGGGAGACAATGTTGGGAGTGGTTTGACTGATGAGACCTTGCAGGAAGGGAATCAAAACCCCAGGCAAGAACCCTGCTCTGTGAATCAATGTGTGAAAGCAGAGCTCATGTGTAAACTGCAGCTGGGACACCCTCACTGCCACTGTCCATTCCTTTCTGCTGCAGGAGTAGGTGTTCACAAGGTCTCATTATTGATTTACTCCTAATAATCTTCTGATTTGATTTCAGGCAAGTGAACAGATTTACTACGAAAACGTTCATGGTGAGAGACTTTCTCAATCCATTGAGTGTTTTTTTTCCTCTTTCTTTTTGACTGATAACTGTAACAGATCTGAAATGCAGCTTTGCTGTGGGAAGGCTGGGGGTGGCTTCTATTCTTGCAGGGATGTGGTGCCAGTCAGGGAAGGATTCCTGAAAGGAAAAAGAACAAGTGGAGCTTTAAGGAGCTGGGATTTAAGTGTTTCAGGCCAGAAGGGAGAAGCCAGGCTGGCTGGAGGTGCCCACCCTCACCAAAACTGTCTGGTACCTTACTTCTGCTGGAGGGCTCAGGCAACCATTTCTTCTTCCTTCTGAAACACAATTACATAGGGAAGCTGTTGAGTAAAAGATTTTTTTCACCAGCAATTATTAAAACCAGCAGTAAGCACTGACAGGTGGGAAAATGTTTGTCCTTTCCTTCCCTGTAATTGATGTAAAAACTTTCAGGTTTGGAAGGGAAGGCTGCAGGGTTTAATGATGTCCCTGAAATGCTACTTAGGAATCCTGAAGAGTTTAGGCCCTTTTCCCACCATCTCCATTTAAATCCCAATTGAGCTTTTTATCACAGGCTGAAAAAAACCCCTCTGGATTACTTGAATTGACAGCATTAACAAAATCAGGAGCTAGCAAATCAGGGAACGAATTGCACTGGGTTTTTGATGGCTGCAGGCTCATTTGTTGGTCAGAAATGCCAGCACAGTGATGCCAGGATGTTTTCTGAGGCAGTTTAACAAACACAACCAAAGCCAGGGCACTAAAGAGGTTTGTGTGTTCAGGTTACAGAACTGCCAGTGTCATCATTGCATTGACAGACGGAGAGCTCCACGAAGATCTCTTTTTCTACTCTGAGAGGGAGGTAAGAGACTTGCACATTTGTACTCAGGAAGACAGGGGAATGTCTGGGTGTGCTGCTGTGCATGCAAAAGATAAGGAAAACCTTTCTCCCCAGTGAGAAAAGTCCACTCTGGTGCTCTGCAAGCATGAATCCTAAGGATAACCATTGACAGCAGCAGCTTCTGACTCACCTCAGCTGAGACTGCTCAGGGGAAAGGAGAGGGGTTAAAACTTCCAGATAAAATTAAACACTGGAAGACAGAATTGTTCACAGCTGAAAAGTTTCATTGTTTACTGGATTGCTGTGGGAAATGCTGAATATTCTCACTTTCACTTTTTTTTCTCTCATGAAAAGTAACTACTGCAGAAAGAGTGTGGCTTCTGTCACATCAGAAAATCTTTCAGATTATCCAATCTGCCATTTCCACAAATATCTCTGAGATTCACTCACATATTCTCAACATCCTCATTAAATTAGTGAACTATGCAAAATATTAAACATTGAGAGCTTTGCTGCAGAATGTTCCTGCTGCTGGCCTTTGGACAGTCCTCCCTGGAGAGATGAACAATTGGCTCCTGTCAGTCAAACCAGGATGACCTAAGCTTGGAAGATGGTATTCTGTGTGAATTTGCTGTGGACAGAATTTTTCCTCTCAGTCTGTCCAAAGTGCAGCATTAAATCCAATAACAACAAAAAGAATGGTTTTTTAGAGTAAAACCAATATTGCTCCAGCAATCCTGAATCTACAGCTCCCTTCCTCACAGTTCATCTCTTTTTATTTCCCTTCTGAAATAAAAAATCCACAAGAAAAACAAGTTTGTTTTTAGAGGTGAAGGAACAAGTTGAAAGGGCAGAAGTGTTATATTTGTTTTGGTTTGGGGAGGGACAGTTATGGGCTGGTGGAAGGAGATCCTGAACTCTGCACTTGCCCTGTGAGTTGCTGCAGTTATTTGGGCTGAAGCTTCCCAGAGTGGAACGATGCTTTTCTGCTATAAAAGCACTTTGCTGTTGAACAACTTGCATTCCTCCTAATCTGACTTGCTCCCATCTCCTCTGGGAAGGACCTTTCAGTCTGGTCAGGTGTTCTTGTTCTACTGAAATATGATTAAATTACTAAATTCCTGCTTGGGCATTTGGAGCAGCTGCCTTTGGAATGGTAAATGCAACTTCAGTGAAGCAGCCTGGGAAAATGAGACCTGTGGCTGCTCCCTTTAGTTCAGGATGCTGGACAGGCACTGGGGGTGGTGCAGATTTAGGGCAGGGGAATGGAGCCTCTCTCAGCTCTGGGTGTCCCAAGGCCAGGCACAGCTGTCTGAAACAGGACACACAAAAGCATTTTGGGTTACTGGTATACTGGGATGTGGCCTAAATGATGAAAAGAAAATTGATTTAGCCTGTCTGACATCTTTTGGGAAGCTGGAGGAGCTGGAAAGTTGAACCAATTCAGTTTTAAAAATCCACCAAATACCATGGGAGATGCTTTACTAAACAACAACAACTCCAGCAGCAGATAAAACCCGATTTTAGAGAATCAGGGAGGAAAACTTTCCAAGTCCTGTTTTGCTAAGCTCCCCCTTTGCTCATTTTACAGAAAAGGAGGGGTTTGTGGTGAGGAGCTTTGAGGAAGGTGCCTCCATGCTCTTGTAACCATGTCCTGCCTCCTCTCCTCACTGCAGGCAAATCGCTCGCGGGACCTGGGAGCCACTGTCTATTGTGTGGGTGTGAAGGACTTCAACGAGACCCAGGTGAGGAGCCCTGAGGTCCCTGAGTGCCTGGCAAGGCTTGGTCAGGTTCTCCCAGCCCTGGATCCCCCACTCGAGACTTCTCCAGGGGTTTTCCTCTCCTTCCATGGCCTGTCTGAAGTGCCCACCTGGCGTGGCTGGGTCTGGGCTTTGGCTTTTGGCCCCTTTCTGTCTGAATGTGCCCCTTGCCTGGCCCAGCCACTCCTGCTGGTGCTGGATAAAAGCAGGGGAAAAGGCGCAGGGAGAACAGCAAATTCTCTGGCCGGAGCTGGGGGCAGGAAGAAGTTGTGGGGATGCTTTTCCCAGTAAAATTGAAGTATTGCCATACAACACTTCCGTTTCAGTGCAGCTTTTCTTTCAGGAGGAAAACTGTGCTGTAGAAAAGCAAAAATTCATTTGTGACAAATATTTCACAGTGTTTTGTCTGACTTTTAAATGTATCTTTTAAATATTGGTATGTCCATGAGTTCTATTTCACACATAGACATTTCACACAGTGACAGCTGACATTTTTCTAACACGAGTGAAGCACTTGCACAGCCCCATTGCACAGAAGTAGAGGCTGAAAGACTTTTCCCAGGTTTTTCAGCTTTCAAAAAAGGAGTTAAACCATACTTGGTTCAGAACAATCTCCCCTGAATCAAGCCCAGACACTGGTGTAACCCAGAGTAAGTAAAAGAGAAAGCAAAGAGGGGATAAAAATGGCACAGAGACCAGATCTAAAGCAGCAGATCTCAGACAGCTGCTCCTTGCAGGCATTTAGGTGGTGACAAAATTAACTGGAATTACTTGGCTGTGTCTAAAGTCCCAGAATGGCCGAGGAGGAGGAGGATGGTGGGGAATGAATGAGGGAGCTGTAAACATCCAGCTCTTCTGCAGCAGCCTCTGCATCTCACAGCCAGCACTGAGCTGCTTCCCTACCCTCCTGGGGCAGCTGCCCAAGGATGGCTCTGGATGGATAGCAGGGCTTGGAGAACCAGGGGTTCTGGGTGGCAGGGGCTGGACAGGGGCAGTCGTGGGGTTTGGGGAGTTCTGGGGAATGTGAGGCTGCTCTGCTGCCTGCAGAGCCACAGGAAGCTCCAGAGAGGCTGCTGGTACCTCTGCCAGGGAGATTTACTGGAACAAACCTTGGCCTTGCAGCATTTAAAGTTGAGCCTGCTCCAGCAGATGCATGGAGAGCTCATTATGCTGAGCTGGGCTTAGATTTCTGCTTTAACCCTTGGCGTGCCCCTGGCAGCTGAGCCTGCTCACAGCTCTTTGCTGGTGATGTCCTGGCTCCTCTTAACTCACCACCACCCAGGGAAGGCCCCTCTTCCTCATCAGGGAGGTTCTGAATGCTCCTCTGAGACCTTTCAACCTCCACTCTGAAAAGATCTCCTGGTATCTCCCTGCTTCTTTCTCTTTAGCTCTGATGGTTGGACATGGGACCTGTAGTCAAACCTCTGTGCTGACAGGAAAGGTCAATCAGAACTGTATCTCCATGTGGGATTCCATTTCAAAGAACTATGGAAGACTGAAGGTTGGAAAATACCTCCATGATTATTGAGTCCAACCTTTTTTGGGTTCCACCTTTGCCCTAAAGATCATTAGGCTCTGGCACCAGTGAAAGCCACATTCTGTCTTGTCTCCAAGTCTTTTCTGATCCCTGATCTAGCCTGTCATCCAGGCTAACCAGATAAATATTTTACTGCTTAATAAACCACAATACAGCGGCAATCCAGAGAGAGCAGTTGCGTATTTGAGGGTTTTATTTGCAAGTGAGTTGATCTGGAGAAGTTTTAATTTGCTGCCTGCTGACTAATTAATCTCATTCTTTGCATTTCTGTGCTACTTCCCCTCCCCACTGTGCCAGCTGGCCCGGATTGCTGACAGCAAGGATCATGTCTTCCCTGTGAACGACGGCTTTGAAGCCCTGCAGGGGATCATAGACTCTGTGAGTATTTTCACCCAGGGCTTGCACTGGTGCACGTTGGTGTCACCCTGCACAGAGCGAGGTTTGCTTCTCCTGTGTTCACAAAACCTGCTGGAAAAAATCACTGAATCATTTGGTCCAAAGGAACTAAACTTGGTTTGTACTAAAATGCTACTTCAGGGTTGAGTTTATCAATAGATCCCAATAAAAGGTTGTGCCCAAATTATCTCTGTGGCCAGACAAAGGTGGGAAGGAACAGAGGGAATGACTAAGCACATGGGACAGCAGGGCTGTGTCAGAGCACGCCCTGGACCAGGGATTGGGGCTTGGGATCTCCATCTCTCTGCTGGGCTGGCTGGTCCTGTCCTGGGGATGTGCTGTGCTACCTGGGAGTGGAAGAAGAGCTCCTGCTGTGTGTGCCAAAATCCCCAAACCTCTTGTCCAATTTCAGCCTCTGGCAGACGGGCTGTTTTTCTCCTCCTCAGAGTTGGTCTCCCTGTTCCCAGTTCCATGCATTTCCTGCAGGGATTGGGTGCAGCACAGGAGAGCTTCAGTGGCTGGGCTGATTCAATTCCTTCCCGTGGTACAAAGGATGGGAAATCTGTTTAGGGGCCCTGCGTGTTCTCATTTTGGTGCAGGCTGCTTTGCTTGGGTGATAAAACCCAGATGACAGCTCCAGCGAGGAGCTGGGGAGGGGGGATTCACTGGGGGGCTCAGGTTTCTCTGTTTACAGTGGTTACACACTATTTGGACAATGCAATTCCAGCAAAAGCGTTCCCTCAGCACAGGCTCAGTTTTCCCTGGTGCTCTCGCATGGACATGGAACACAATCCCTGGTTTATTGGTTTTCCTGGCACTGTCCGAGCGTGGATCGCCTGCATCAGCTCTCTTGGACAATCAGGTGTTGCATGTCACTTAAGAAAGCAACAACAAAAAAGCAATGCTTTGCTTCCCAGCTCTGCATTCCCTCTGCAGCTGTTTTTAATGAATTCCAGCAGCAGCTCCCACTCCCCTTCCAGTTGTACTGAGCAGAGTGGGAAGGCTCAGCCTCCAGGCAGCCAGTCAAGAACGGCTCCAGCTGAGTGCTGCAAGATTTCCCAGCTTGGGAAGGAGGGTCACAGGGAGGTGCAATTGTGCACTGCTGAATCCTGACCTGAGCACTTGCACTGGACTGGAGGCACTGCAGTAGCCTGGCGAGAAGGGAAGTGGTTTTGTGTGCGAAAGAAATGACAAGGAGGGCAGAAATCACTCCAGAGAGTAATAAATGATCTGTGGATTCCTGTTCTAGCTGGAAAATCAGGTCCCTCTTCCCTGCTTTTCCCATCCTTGCCAAAAGCACCCCTGTGCTGGAGCAGACGGAGCATCTGTGGTCGCAGGAAATGTTAATGGTGAAAGGGCCCAGGTCTTCAGTTCCTGTGAAAGACCTGGCACAGCAAGGATGCTCATGTGGAGAGGGGATTGATCAGGCTGTTGTCACAGGGAAGGGGAGATGCAGTGATGAGCCAGGGGAAATGAGTGTTTGAATTAACCCTGGAGATGTGAAGACCTGAGTTCGTGTGTGTCTGCAGGGATTTATTTGGTGAGAGCTGCCCTGACTTTCCCCTCCTGCCCTGCCCTGAGTGGGTCTGTCCTGGCTCTCTGCATGTGCAGAGCTTGGTAGCCTTGGAAGTCTCTCTGGAACAGGGAAGGGGGTGGGAACTGGGAGTGGTGGAGCTCGGGGCCAGCCTCAGCTGGGCCTCTGGATCTGCTGAGCAAAGATATTGGGGCTGGGAGTGTTCCTGAGCATCTGTCCTTCCTTGTCCGTGGGAGCCAGAGGGTCTGCAGTGAGCAGCTGCAGGAGATCTCCCCACATTCCAGCAGGGACTGTCTCCTCCAAGCTCCACCAAGCCCTGGAGATGGTGCTTAACTGAGAGGAAAATCCAATCCCACACTGAGGTCATGCCTGAAAACACGATTCTTAAAGTGGGTGCTCAGTGCACTGTGGGGAATGGTCCTTTCTCTCCCAGGAGTTCCAGTGTGACTTTTTTATTAAGTAAACCAATTTCTTTTTCTTCCTCATTGTGCTAAAACTCCACCTTCCCCCTGTTAATGACTGAGTGGTTTGAGTTCCTCAGGAGGGAACAATCTGGAGGAGAAGCAGATTTGAGTGATTGCTGAGGGCTGGGAAACTAATGGAGGGAACTGAATGATTTTATTAAATTTTCCTTTGCTATGAAAAATTTCTGCAGATCATAACCTGTCAATTTAAAGCAAATGAAGCAAGGCTTAGAAGAAAACCTGAAATTCAACTTCATCTCCTGCCCAGTATGGCTTTGGTAGGAGTGCTGGAGGGAAGGGACATGAAGCAACGTGACAGTGGGATGGGATCCTGTCATCACCTGGCTCTGAGCCTGTACCAGGAGCTGGCTGAGGAGCTGCTCTCGGAACAGAAAACTCCCTGGTCCTTGCCATGTGTTAAGCCATGGCACGGGCTTGGAGCTTATCCCAGAGCTGTAACCCTTAGCAAGGCTCTGAGAGCTGCAGGGAGCCTCAGGAGGAAGCTGATGGATGAGAAGTGAAGCAGCACGAAGCAGTCATTGGGACTGTCTCCTGTCTGTACCAATTGCACAAAAGGTTCATCCTTTCAAGTTCAATTTCTTTGAGCTGCTTTTGGATCCTCCCCCAGTGGTGCTCAGCTGCTTTCAGTGTTTTTCAGGTCCTGCCTCAGCCCTTGGGATTGATGCAGCAGCTCGGAATTGATGTGGCAGTTCAAGGTGCTCCTGCAACCCAGGAGATTTTAGCTTGGGAATACTCTGAATTCTTCTGTTACACAAAGGTTTCCTGGGGCACTCTGCAGAGCTGGATGTGCTCAGTGTGGGGAATCTACAGAGAACTCCATGTGAGCATCAGTGAGGCACAGTGGGGAGTGTGGGGATGGCTGTGTGTGCCCACCCTCATCTGTCTGTCCAAGATTCACTGGCAGATGAGGAGCTGCAGATTCCCTGGTGAGACTCCCTGAGTGGGGATAGGGATGAGAGGAAGTCAATTCCAGACATGTCCTGCAAGTGGAAATTCCATAATGGACACAGAACATGTTTATCAGCTGATAGCCCCCAGCCTCAGATGCACAGAGTTCCTTGTTAATTTTAATGGTGTATGATCAGCTTTCTTCTTCTTTCTTCCCTCAAATGTGTATTTAAAAAGGACTTAAATGTATTTATTTTACTTAGCTCGTGTAGATATTACTGGACAGGAAACACTCTATAAATAAATGGCTGTTTTGTTATTGGCAACAGACTTTGGTATTCAGTAATTGAACAGGGCTTGCTAATGGGCACCTGGCATCAGGCTGCAGGTCATTCCCACCAATACTAATTAGGCAGCAACCTTCTCTTACACTTCAGCATCCTGTTGGCTAATTAGAATCCCCAGATTTGGTGGAAAGAATGCATAAAGAATATGCAGCTGCCCTGGTGAAGTGATCTGGCTGTGCACTCACTGTGAGCAGAACATCAGTGAGAGCTCCCAGCAGCTGCAGGATTTCACTGCCCTTCTGCCCTTGGTTTCCAGAAGGACCCAGTGACCTCCTGCGCCTCTCCTGGCTCTGGGCCCTCAGTGCTCACCTGGAGAAAGGTAAATGAGACAGGAGATTGCATCACTCGCCTTCCACCGGATCTGCTTCCCTGGGAAGCTCAGGGATGAGCTGCACCTCCAGCCCACCAAGCCTGTCCACTCAGGAAATTATAGATCCCATGAAATCTACTACAGTGAAGACTTTGGATTCTTTTTGAATGCATTCTTTTTTGACGTGGAAGAGATATAAAGGATTTCTTTTTTTTTTTTTTTTTTGCAGTATTTCTGCCTAATGTTCACTTTAAGTTAGGGTGTGTGCTTGGAGCATTGGAAACTTTATCTAAACCAAAATAAATATTGCAATTGGCACTGTAAAAGTGTTTAAGGCCAGTTTTTTATAGTCATGTAGAGGGATTAGACTGGACTGGGAGATCTGCATCATCTAATGGAGACATCTGCTATTCCCCCCTCTGAGCTGCCTTACAGCAGCGGTGTTTGCAAAGAGAAGTCATGGATCTCAAACTTAACCATGTGGGGTTTTGCTTCATTTAAAAAAGTACTGATTGTATTTTACATTCTCTGTGTTTTTCCGTATTCTGTCTATTTTAAATTCTTCTACTTCTTCTCAGTTTTGTTCTCAGCTGTTGACTTTATCTTTTTTTCCACTTGACAGTTCCTGTAAAACCTTGTTCCTGCAAATCTTCTCTCTCCTCACCTGTCAGACCAGCTCAGATCATCCTGCCTCCTTCAGTCCCTTGGTATTTTCAGCCCTGCTTTCTGAGTAACTCAAACTTCTGTTTAAATATTTTAAAAAGCAAAGCCTGGCTCTATGAGTGACATTTGCAATCAGGTAGTTGAGGCAGGGAGCTGTGACTGTGGAGAAAAAAAAAAAAAAAATTATCTTTTCCTTACAGAATTTATTGTACTGCTTGCTGCTCTTTCCTTGCAGATGTTTCAATTTAAAGTTGGGAAAATAGTTTTCTTGTTGGATTTGAGTCATCAAATGATGCTTGGCTGACATTTACTGGCCTCTTGGAGCTGACCTGAATTTTATCAGTGTTGCCTCGTGCAGGGGCTGGGGCTGAAGCCCCTGAGCTCCCGGGGCTCCCAGGCACTGGCACAGCTCTGGCTGGGCAGGAGCAGCTGGAGTTGGGCTGCAAGGCAGGAACAGCCTGGGCAACTTCAGCTCTACCTGGGAATAGAGAGAGTCCAGCCCCAGGCTGCTCCTCTGCCTTGAGAGGGCTCAGCCAAGCCTGACACCAAAGTGTTTGTGTAAATCACTGCACAAGAACTGCTTAAAGCCAGGGACAGCCCTCCCAAAGACACTCTGCTCCGTTTAGACCTGGCTTAAATGGAGAAGATTGGTGTGTGCCTTTGGTCTGAGCAACCGCGGGGACGCGCGCGGGGATTTTGCATCAATCAGGTTAAAAACTCAATCAATCAGGCAAAAACTCACAACAATCAGGTTAAAAACAGAAGTTGCAGCCCCTCAGGTGACCCCTGAGAAGTGTCAGTGTTTCTGGGGTGTTTTAGTGCAAAGCTGAACAGTTTAGCTTAAACTTGTGACATTTTGGGTCTGGAATGACTTGGGAGAGGGAGGTGTGGCTGAAAGGGAGGATTGGGATGGTGCCTCCACAGCCCTTGGAGAGCCCTGCGGGGTTGCAGATCATGAATAATTTCAGATCAAGGGGTGCAGATCATGAATAATTTCAGATCATGAATAATTTCAGATCACAGTGTGCAGATCATGAATAATTTCAGATCAAGGGGTGCAGAACCCTGGGCACAAAGCCAGGATTGCCTGGGACACTGGAGAGCCTGGCACCCCTCACCTTCCAGCCAGCAGCAGCTCAGGAGGGCAGTGACACCTGCCTGGGGGGTTTAGAGGGGAAAACTGAGAGCCAGAATTGTGCCTCGAATGAAAAATGCTCTGATGACTGAAATGTGAAATGAGAACTGTGCACACTCCTTCACCTTTCACAGCTGTTTCGGTGGAAACAAGGCTGAGGGCCTTCACGGCATTTTGTCTCTTTTAGATTTTGAAGAAGTCCTGCATAGAAATCCTGGCAGCAGAGCCCTCCAGTATCTGTGCAGGGGGTAAGTATGAACAAGGCCCCACTTCTCCATGTAGCCTGAAATACAATTTTCAGTTCATCTCTAATTGCTGGAGAGTGCAAAATTCACTAATTACCTGGGACTAAATATTTCACCTTTTTGGGGGGTGAATTTCTTTTTCACCTTAGGGGAGTTTGCACATGTCTGATTTCTGCCAAGTGATGCCAAATGGGATTTTCTTACAGAAAAGGCCTGAATTCAAAAGTTTTGCATAAATGTTCTTCTGTCAAACCAGTCTGCCTCGCTCAGCTGTGCCACACTTGAAGCAGATGCACTTAAAAAGCCGTTTACACACTTCTTCAAGTGATAAACAATGATGCTTATAGAAAGTCATGGGCCAGAAGATGGCTGATAATCCTCATTTATAACCATCTTTAACACTTCCTAAGTGCTTTGATCTTATCACTCCCATTCTTTATGCCTTAATGGGAATACAGGGCAGGAACAGCTGTGCCCAGCAGAGCAGCTGAGAGGAAATACAGAGGGGTTTATAAAAACTGTTTGCATCAGAATTTGGCCAGGACTTCACAGGAGGAGCAATCCTTGGAAAATGCCAGCAGTTGTTTGGATCTTCAGTTCTGGGCCTCATCTCCAAGTTTGGGCAAACAGTCCCCTGCTCTTGGCCTGTGGGTAATTTAATAATTTAGGGCCTTGAGACTGATGGAAATGCCACTGACTATAAAAATTATGTGCATTAGTGTCCTTAAAATCAATGTTTGCAGGTACAGCTCGTGTTTCCATATTCCCATGCACATCCTTGAGGAATGCTGGCAGTTTTTTCCTTTCTTTTTGGAGCAAACCTGAGGGTTCTGTGTCACCTGAGGCCCTCACACACTGCTGACTTGTCCAAGACCCTGCAGGGATGGATTTCAGCAGTGGCATCCCTCAGAAATGGCAGGTTTTGGGTGATTTGGCCATGCAGGGGGCACTGGACTGTTCAGTCCAGCCCCAAGCAGAGCCAGGTCCCCATGGTCCTGCCGATATCTCTGATTTCTGTTCTCTGTACTTGAACCCTCATCCCCCAGAGCTTGAGAATTCTGTGATTTCCCTCAAATATTCCCTAGCACAGAGCTCTCGTGCTCTTCCCAAAAGCTCTCCCCCAGCACACAGGGCCTGGAGCAGCTCCCCTGGATGTGCTGGGATGATTTGCAGCTTGGCTGGAAACCAGTGGGACCTGGAAGGGAGCCCAGATTCCAGAGCAAATCTGCTTTTCTTGACAAGTACAGTGTGCGGGTCCCTCGAGGGAGCTGAGAGGAGATGGGGGCTGTAAAATGCAAGGGGAAAGATCTGAACCTGCAAAAACGAGGTTCCCTGTTGCTCCCAGGGGTTTTTAATCTGGGGTGGTGTCCCTGATGCCCTGAGGTTACTCCTGGGCTGCCTTGGATTATTTCATGTTCAGATCACGTTCCCCAGCCAAACTGCAGTGGGGATGAGCTGAGTGCCTCTCCCAGAGAATCACAGGAGCTGAGGGGGCTGATTCCTGTGCAGTTACCTGGGACAGGAACACCTAAACTTCTCCAAATTATGTCACTAGAAGATTTTTTTTGCCTTTCCATGGAAAGAGATTTCTGCCTTTCTTCACCCAAAACTTTTTGCCATTTAAAATGGCCACTCAGAGAGGGGAAAGTTCATTGTCCTTGAAGCTTCATGTTTCCACTGCAGGCCAGTTAAAGTGTTCCTTAATGGTGAATTGTTTCGTGCTTCTAAAAATTCAAGTTGAAATTGGGTAGGGAGAGTGTCGGGTAGTTACATTTTTAACAGTTTTTACTCTTAATTGTGAGACTGCCACTTTTAGGAAATGAAAACCTAGACACCCATCCCAGCCTTGCTGTACATCAGTAATAACCCAGTGCCTGTTTTGGCAGAGTCCTTCCAGGTCGTGGTGAGGGGAAATGGATTTCGCCACGCCCGCAACGTGGACCGGGTGCTCTGCAGCTTCAGGATCAACGACAGCGTCACCCTCAGTAAGATCTGGCGTTTCCTTTGCTCTCCGTCCTGACCCTGCACTGGCAGGCGTTTGGAGCCTCACACACGCTGCTTGTGACAGCAGCAATTGTGGGATGAGGAGGTTTTAACTTGCAGGATGCAGAGGGATTGTTTTTTAAGCCGGTGGCCCTGTGTGCTGGGACTGACAGGGGGGGCTTGAGGGGGGTGACAATTCAGAAAACAAGAACCTTGCTGCAAAGAAGATCCCCCGGTGCCTGGCTGGGCTGGGAGCAGGGGGATCAGGGGTGGTTCTCTCCTCACCTGAGTTTTGGGGTGCTCAGTGGGGCGGTTTTGCACTCCCTGCAGTAGGAGCTGTGCTGGAGCAGGGGCTCCAGCACTGGGAAGGTGTTCCCCTGCAGCTCCCCCAGCAGAGCTGAGGCAAGAGAAGCAAATGATCCCTTAGAGTCTGTTTGTGATGTGCACTGGGAGGCACTGAGGACCCCCCTGCCTTCCTCTGACCCTTATGGGAACCCAGTTAACTCACAGTGACACCACCAGTGACAGCAGATTTGTTCAGAAGATTCTTGGTGGTTTTGGAGGCAGTCCTGACCCTGTTCAGTATAAAATAAATGCATTAATTAGGTCTCAAAGGTGGAAGTCTAAAGGCTCAGTGTGTTCTGAGCATCTGGGTCATTTGTTCTGGGGCAGGGGCTGGGGCTGCCTGCCCTGGCTGGGTCAGCGAGCCCTGGGGCAGATGTGGGACACTTGTACTCTTACAGTGCCTCCTCCAACAGGCAGATACTGGACTTTCCAACCCCTGAGTCACCAAGCAGAAAGCTTGGCTGGCCCTGGTTCACATCTGCTTAATTCAGGTGTGGTCAGTGCTGGGGAGCAGGAGCTGGAGGGCTCTGGAGCAAGGCCCTCATTCCTGGGAGAATCCCAAGGGAGCTGGGGGTGCCATCCCTCAGCTTCCCCCTGCTCAGGGTCCTGCTGGGGACACAATGTGAGAGGGTGCCCTCACCCCAAACACTAACCTGCTGATGAGGAGGAGGAGGAGCCCTTCCTCCCTCTGTGCTGTCTGCTGGTCCAGCCCAGTCATTTTTCATGCCGTGTGTCATCACAGTTCCATGGGAGCTTGCAGGAGAGATCAGCTTATCTTAATGCAGCCCCTGGACTTTTGAATGTGGAGCTGCCTTCGTGTGTCACAAATGGCTGTGGAAGATGAGGATGAAGGCCAAACACATTTTCTCCCCTCTGAGCTGGTGCATTCATGGTGCCCTGGATTGCTGGGGTGAAGAGTGAGCTCACCCTCCCTGGCACTGCCCCAGGACCTCTCTGTTTGAAGCGGGGACATGGCAGGGAAAGGCCACAAACCCAAATTGTGGGTTCAGCCCCTCGCTGGCTGGGGAGCTCACAGCTCTCAAAGCCAGGAGTCTCCAGGAGGGACCTGGCACAGCTCTGTGGGTTTGGGTTGTTCTGTGCAGAGCCTGCAGCCCCTGCCTGCTGCTCAAACTCTCTCCCTGGGAGAACTGAACCAGGCTTTTATGGAAACCTCATGGATGTTGGATGGCTCAGCTGTCTTTGTTTGCTCGAAACCTCTCTGCCTCTGATTGTATCAGGGAGGGAGGAATTTTTAAAGATAACACTAAGCCAACAGTTCCTGAAACCTTAAATTATCCCAGCTGAGATGTAGTGAGCACAGCTAGGACGTGCTGAGGTTAAAGGCATGAGCTAATGGGGTTTTATTGGGATTATTGGCAGGGAAAAGTGGCAGGTGAAGAGAGCATCGACTCATAATGTTCATAGTTATGGGATAAAAAAAAAAGGAACATCTGTAGAAACCATGAGGAATATTTGGCTGAGCAGAGCTGTAATCAGATGCATGTTCAGCAGCAGAGAGTTCCTGCCAGCAGCAGGACCTGGGAGAATTGGGTTCAGCCTGCACAGAGTTAAAAGTAATTATCCAGTGCAGTGACTTATGAGTGCTCTGTGGTGCTAAAATGTCTGAGTCTGCCCAGGCTGTGCAGGAGCCAGCACTGATAGCTGTGGGCAGAGGCTGAGCTCTGTCCTAAGCAGTTTAAAGCTGAATGGAGAGATGAAAGGCTGGTGAGGGAGCAGGCACCACAGCAGAGCTGGCCTGGATCTGCTGCACTTGAATGCTCTGCATGCTTGGCCAAACCCCATCCTTGGCACACACTGGCCTGGATTTGCTGCGCTCAGACACTGGGAGCAGGACAGTGCAGGAGCAGCAGTGAGATGTGTGGGGGACTGGATCCCCACACTGCCCAACAAAGGCCTTCTAAAAGTTCTTTCTAAAGCCTACCAGATTGCTCTGTTTCCCCCATCTTTCATTTTTCCTGGCAGCACAGGACTTTCCTTGTGGTGTCCTCTTTACTTTCTTGCAGCCCTGTCACTCTCACCCCAGGAATGTTGCACTTTTCAGTTCTACTCTCTAACCCTGGTTTCCCTGCCTGATGTCACTGTAACCCTCCACTGAATCTTTTTATTTTCTAACAGCAGCTTCTCCCTTTCCATGACAGTGCTAGGGAATGTCCCTCTCTGCACCAAGCCCCTCAGGGTGGTGTGACCTATTGAGGGTCACACAATCCATGCTCTAAGCTTTCTGAGGTGAGAACCAGCACCAAGGAGAGCTTGGCCTCTGATTTTGAAAGGTGGCTGAAGTCTCTGCTTGCCAAACATGAAAAAGGGAGAAAATTGTTGTGATTCCCTCAAATGCTGCCCCAGCCTCCAACAAATTGCAGTGTTAGAACTTGTAACCCAGGCTCCCTTTTCTCCAGCAGAGCTCCCTGCAGTGGGAGTTTGAGCAGGGTAGGGAGCCCTGCCAGGCTGGGCACCAGGGTGGTCCCTGAGTGACACCAGGGAAGAGCTGATGGTGACAGCTCTGGGGCTGTGCTGGCCTGGAGGGACCCTGTGATGGTGCTGATCCCTGAGCAGATCAACCCTGGGGTGCTCTGCCCCATTCTCCTGGAGCCTCAGAGCTCCTGGAGGATTCTTTGCTCAGCACATCAGAGCAAATCCCTGGCCTGCTGCAGACACTGCTGGCAGTGTGATGTCACTGGTCTGTGTTATCTGCTCCCCATCCCCCTGGAAGGCTTTGGCACCCAGCTCCTGAGTCCCTGCACAAAGCAGAGCAGCCACAGCTGATCTCAATGTGGTTTTCATTACAGCATTAACAAAACATTTCTTATTTATGGCTCTTTCTCATCGGCAGTTTCTGTAGCTCAGAGAGTGTTCCAGTGTCTTTCTGCATTCCCAGCTCCCACAAAATGGGTTTGAAATACAAACTTTGCTCTCAGAGCTGTCACAAGAGTGGCATGAGAGGAGGAGTCAGCCGGGGGAGCAGGGACCCAGCTTTGGTAGGTGGGGCAGAGAGTTAGGGAGGTGTTTTGGCTCATCCGAGGTGACAAAGGGACGGTGCTCAGGATGACTGGAAGCTGCTGTCTCAGGTGGGATGAGGTGCAGCAGCCTCCTCCCCAGCCAGGCTGGTCTGGATTCTCCCTTCCTGCAGGAACAGGAGCCCAGGGCAAAGCATCTCTGAGATTCCCTTCAGCTGAATGCAGGTCATGAGTACAGGGGGAGCCCAGGGAAATTGTTGGTCTGTGATGTATGGGAAGTTTGCAAACAGCTTCTGCTGCCTGTTCTGGACTCAAATGTTGCTGATCCTGCAGGTCCTGCAGTCCACTCTTGGTATTGCAGTGGCAGCTGGGGATGCTGGGCTTTCCTAAACCCTTCTGTGAGGGATCCTGGCAGTCAGGTTTCAGTGCCCCAGTGGGTTCTTGAGTGAACCATTAACCAAAGGGAAGGCTGCTAATTTTGGCATGGATAAATGGCTGCAAGAAAATGCTGTTATCTCTTTAGCCACCTTCTCTGGCTTCTTGTATCTCTCTCTCTCTCTCTCTCTTTTCTTTTTCTTTTTCTTTTTTTTTTTAAGTTTGGTCTTTTGTATTAAAGCATCCTGCATATATTGAAGCTTTTATTATTATGGTGTGGAAATATTCCAAGTCCTGGCTAGCCAAAAGGTTACACTCTGCTAATGGCATAAGACATTATTCACTGTTGCTGGGAATAATAGATTTTCCAGGCTGCATTGAGCTGTTCAGGTGCAGGAATGCTGGGTATAGAGTTGCAGGAGCCTGAGCAGTATCAGGTCCCTGCTTGAAAGGGCATCCACAGAGCTCAGATGTGTTTTTTTTGTGAGAGGCTTGACCCTCCTGTGTTCCTGCACACTGCTCCGAACTGTTCTGAACCCCAGGACTGGCCAGTTTGAGTCATCTAGGGGGGTTTCATACAGCAAGAGCTTCATTTTGCTCAAAGGAGGGATCAAAGGAGCAGGGGTAGGAGGAAGTTGCCTTTCCCAGAAGAGAGGCACTGAGCTGTTTCCTGGAGGAGCCCAAGCCTGCCCGTGGTTGTGCCTGGGAGGTGACCAAGGCCTGGGCATCCCTCCTGTAGAGCTGTCCAAGGAGCTGAAGTGATTCCAGCCCCATCCCCGGGCCAGCCCCAAGCCAGGACTGAAATGACGTTCAGGGCAGCGAGCTGAGCAGGAGCTGAGCACTCCTCCCTCCCTTCCCAGCTCTTCCCAGCCCTTCCAAACCACAGCACCCAGCCTCTAGCACGAGATGTGGAGTTTGGGGAGTGCTCAGCCCATCTTTGCCTGCTCTGGGATGCAGAAATCTGTCCTGCAGCAGACCCGCACAGCGCCGCTCTCCCCAATGCCAGAGCAGATGAGAAGTGTTGTTTTGTTTGCTTTCCTTTCCCTGTGTGAGTTTTCCAGGCAGGAGTCAGATGGGCAGAGTTATGCAAACCAAATGGATCCTCTTTTGTTTCGAGCAGGGGGGAAACAGTCGCTCATTTTTTGCGGTGAAACACAAACATTCTCCAAACAAACCAATCAGTGCCTGCAGCCAGCCTGGCCAGCCAGGACTCCCTGGGGACACTCCAGGGCTGATAAACTTTCTAGAGAGTCTTGGACATGGGAGCTGGGAGTGGGAAGGGAGAGAAAGAGAAACAAAAACCCAAGGAGATCTAAGTAAAAGGCCTCACAAGATGAAGGAGTTTTTGTTTCAGTGAATGCTGGCACGGAGGAGTCTTTGGCCTTTTGCTGTCAGAGGGAACAGAGGAGAAGACAAGACACTGATCTTCATTTTCTTGCCATGTGTGCACTGAGACAATGTCATAAATTCATGGGAGTTCATGATAACGTCCTAAACCAGGGTGAGAACAGCAGTGTGGGGCCAGATGTGCCACCACTGCACATCTGCCTCGTGCAGAGTGGGGATGCTGCTGGGTTTGGGGACTCCATGGCACTGAGAGCCTGGATGAGCTGCAAGGAGCACTTCAGGGAAGGTTAGAACCTTTCATTACCATTTGTTTTTCTCTATTTTTTTTCTTTTTTTTAATGGAGTGTAAAAAAGAAACAGTTCCTTACCTGCCCGAGGAAATGTCCTTTTCTATTGCTTCCAAAGCAAAGAAATACAGCAGTAGGAAACAGGGATTCTAATGTGTGACAGGAATTACTGCTCCCTGAATCTCTGTACCCAGTGGAAACCTCTTCTAGGAATGCCTGGGAAGGAATTCTTGGCTTGGTGAGTCCTGCTCCTGCAGGATGGGATAGGTCCTTGCAGTCAGTACCTCTTCATGACTCATAAATGCAGTAAAATGTGCTGAGTGACCCTGCTGGTGAGGGCTGAGAGCAGAGCAGGATCAGGAGTGCCCTGAGCATCATTTCCCACCATCCCTGTGAGCAGACTCGACTCTCAGCCCAGGGAGAAGGAACGAGGCTCACAGCTGGTACAGAAAGTGCTTTGGAGAAGGTTGCCACCTCTCTTTGGCTTGGGTCTCTTCGTGGCTTCTGTTTTTTCCACTGGCACCTGAAATGGAGTCATGATGTGCTCAAGTTTCCTCAAAAACAAGACCCCAGGCAGCCAGAACAGTTCAACTCCTCATTCCAGTGCTAAATTATTTGGTGAAACTTTCATCCTTGCTCCTTCTCATTCCTGGCCTGCCAGTGAGGCAGTTGCCTGTTGATGGTTTCTCTCACTCACTTTTAAAATCAGTGCAATTCAGGCTGGAAGGTATAATTGAAGTTCAGATGCTTCTGCCTTGAAAGGCAAAATTTTCCATAATACACAACTTTATTAACTTGGATATCTCCATTTCCATATAACCTGTTGCAAATCCACCTGGGCTCCACACAGAGTGATCCTGTGCTCTGACTGACCAAGGAGCTCCACACCTTCAGCTCTGCTGGGGCTCAGACATGTGAGGCAGCTCTTCACCTAATTTATGTATCAAGGGCGAGGAAAACCTTTATTTAAACTCATTCTCTGAGGCCTGTGTGACAAATCTGGCAGCAAATCCCACTATTTCTCTTCTGCAGATGAGAAGCCTTTCGTGGTGGAGGACACCTACCTGCTGTGCCCAGCCCCTGTGCTGAGGGAAGTTGGCATGTACGTTTTTCCTGCCCCAATATTCATTCTGCCTGTGGGGGGATGGCTCTGGGTCACTTCCCTGGGTTCCGTTTGGATCCCAAGCTGCCATTCACTAATGTCCAGTGGCCGTGGTGCTCTGGAGCTCAGGGCCAGGGCAGCACCAGTGGGAATTACCTGTACCAGGGGCTTTGCTGAGCCCCAGCAGCCCAGGCACAGCATGGTGTCAGACAGAGGGCTGTGGGTGAGCTGCCCTCACTTGTTTTTTGGGTTTTTTTTTTCAGGGAAGCAGCTCTTCAAGTCAGCATGAACGATGGTCTGAGCTTCATCTCCAGCTCTGTCATCATCTCCAGCACGCACTGTGTAAGTTTTGATTCCTAAAATGCTTCTGTGGGATGGTGGGATTTAACACCAGGTGTGTGTTCCATCAGCAGCAGGGCTGCCAGGCTGGGACAGGGACAGAGCTGAGCTGGCAGTGCCCTGGAGGGGTCTGTGCCTGCCTGGCCATGCCCAGGAGCAGCTCTGCTGCTGTCCTTCCCTGGGCTGATCTCTCTGCAGCAGTTCCAGCAGCTGTGACCAGCCCCTCACATGGACACCAGCGTGGGGCCAGAAATGTGCTGGATTCCCCCCAAAGTGGGTGTTTTGGGGCTGCAGCCCCCGCTACCAGTGGGGAATTGCTGCACTCAGGCTCTGCTGGTTCCAGGATGACGAAATTTGTAATTCCCAGTAATGCTGAAGATCCCAGTAATGCTTCTGCTGAGTCCTGGCTGTTTGGAACAGGGCACGACATGAGTCCTGCTGGAGGGGGGCAGTGAAGGAATGAATTTGGAACTCATTTGGAATTCACAGCAGCCTTTCATTCTTCAAGGCATTCAGCTTTATCCATCTGTGGGCAGACCTATCATTGCACAGGCCATGGGTGAGGTCCTGCTTTAATTTTCCTGTAAACTGGCTTTAAGTAATTTTTGGGAAGCCAGAGGAGTGTTGCCAGAAAAACCTAAAAACGTGTCCCCAGCCTGCTTTTGTCCCTGAGCAGCAAAGGGCACTGGGTTTCTGTGCAGAACAAGGGAGAGGCCAAGCACAGCATCAGCCACCAGAAGGGTTCTGTGGCCCACAAAGGCTGAGGCACCAGCTGAGAAAAGGCCTTTGTGTCACTCAAACTGGATCCTTGTTCAACAAGGACAAGATTGTGTGGAGGGAGTTTTCAGAGCTTACATGAGAGGTTATATTCCAAAACTGACAAAGATTTCCTTATGCCTTAAAAGAAAGGAATTTATTTTATTAGCCAAGTTCTAGTTCATTGATCACTAGCAAAGATGCATTTGCCTGTTATCACACAGGGGTTTGCTGTGTTTCACTCACGTGAGGCAGGACCTGGGAAACAATTCTTAGAGAAAAATTATTCCCTCCTCATATGCTTTCTTCTGGGGATAAAATTATTATTAGAAGATTAAATGCCTGTTTATCTTCTGCTGTTTAACAGCTGTAAGGAAACTTTTGAGTATGTCTGTGCCTCATGGCACTGCCTGTTACTGATGCCTCCTGTGAGGGAACCTGGATCTGCAGTGCAGCTGAGCAGCCACAACTCAAACCCAGGTCCTGCATCTAGAGCTGAATTCAGAGACTTTGCAAATTATATCTCAGCCTTCACCAATCGAGGACATTCCTCCTGGGCAAACACACCATTTGTCTTTGTAGCAGTGTTTTATGTCTTCAAATCCTTTCTAAAGATAAAACTGCTCACTGAGACTGCAATGCTCTCTTTAATTAAGGTTACAAGGGCTCCAGTCCTGGAAATACCCCTACACAAAATGAAGCCAAATTGTTTCACTGACTTCAGGCCTGGATGCTGTTGGACCCTGACGGCAGCAGTGCCACGCTCACCTTGGTGCCAGTGCCCTGAACCCCAACCCCCTTTGCTTCCCAGGGATGGGTGTTGGGTGGGAGAAGGAGCAAAGCCAGCAGCTCCACGGCAAAACTGAAGAGCTTTGCCATTTATATCCTGATGCAGCTCCACACAAAACCTTCCTGTGCAACCTATAAATGATCTGCACAAATCCCTTTTTCCCTGTAAGCAATAGCTGGCATTTTCTATCAACCCATTTTCAAAGACTCTCTGGAGTTAATCCAGGGAAGCAAAAATTCAATCAAGAGCATAGCTGGAGCAGACAGCTTCTTGGGCAAGCCAAGCCCAGAAATGGACAGTCACAAAAGTCAGTTGGACTTTGACTCCCTGCTGGAAGAATTAGCAAGGGGTGGCTGGTGGAGTTGGAGAGCTCTTAGAAAGGATTTGCTCCTGGTGCAGTGTTAGGAGTGTGGAGAGCTGGAAGAAAGTATTAAATGCTGTGTTGTGAATGTGCAGGTGGGCCCAGGCACTGCAGTATCAGGAAAGGGAATGGACAGGAGAGGAGAGAATTGCCAAGGCTGTGTTTGGGGGCAGGAAGTCAGGGCCAAGTTCTGCAGTGCAGAAAGAGCATCTCGGAGAGAAGCCAGGATGGGAATTGAAATAAGCCTTTGTTCGTTTTCTAAAATGCTCCCAGAAGAGGAAAAACCACTCGTGACCTCTTGCACTGGTAGCTCTCAGACCCAAAACTGGCTGGGAGGTGAAAACTGCAGGGACAGCAGAGCCCAGCTCTTCCTGGGCAGCTCCTGGCTGTGAGAGCAGGGACCAGGTCAATAAATGGCTTGGGATGTTGGCTGAGGTGTCAGGTGGGGGCAGACCCCACTATTTTGGGTAGAAACAGCCCCTCTGGTCTGACCATTCCTGCTGGAAGGCTGCAGGAGCCAACAGAGTCAGCTCAAACTTTGTTCTTTTAACCTGGAGAGGTTTTGCAGCTGCCAGGAGGAGATGGGGACTGGCACAGCCTCACTACAGCTGGGTATCCCGGCCTTCTTCCTGTGCATTTGAAAGAATGAAGGAATTTGCACCTTTGTGCTGATCAATAGTGGATGGAATTGACCTTTAAATGTGGAGAAAGTCAGAAAACCAAGCAAGAACTGCAGCCTGGTAGTAAAAACCAGTGACCTTTCACTAAAGGCTTGTTTTTGTTGCATTTGTTTGGTTTTGTTTTTCATTCAAAAGAAGTGTAATTCAGTGTTAATGCAATGTAATTCAGAGTGGGGTTTTTTTTTCAACTGTGGCTTTGTTCTGGGCTGCACAATTAGGGGCTCTGCCAGTGATCAGTGCCCCTAAAGGCACTCCCTGGGGTGTCAATAGATGATTTTTGAGGCTCCAGAGTCCATTTTATGAGACTTTCCCTGGCCCTTGACCGGGGTGTTGGTAACTGAGGCATTGCTCAGTGGCAGCTCTAGGGCACAAGATTTTGGGTTTGCTTCTACAAGCAATTGCTCTTAAATGCTGCAAGTGCAATACACAGGGAGTGCTTTTGCTGCCACGTTTAACCCAAAGAGTTAAACATGCAGGGATTATTTCACTCTGATATTGCTGCATGGCCTGGTTTGTAATACCCTGGAGTGTGGTTGTCATATTGCAAAATCCCTGTTCCTATGGGTTGGGAAATGGAGTCTCGGGAGAGAGCAATAAATTGGAGGTGGGGGCAGGACAGGATGGGAGTTTCGAAAAACTTCAATTGGAAAACATCAGAATCGTTTGTGGCTGTGCTCCTGTGACAGTGCTGAAGTTAAAGAGGAAGTGCAATCCAGGATCTTTGCACACATGTGCACCCCACTTAAAAATGAGGTTGAAACAGAGCACTCTGAAGCAAAACGTTTTATTTTATTGAAATGTTTTTCTGTTGAAAATGTGATTTCAATTTAAACTGAGTTTCAGAAGGAAACTTATCCCAGAGCTGCTGCTGTGTGTGTCCAGGTCATGCTGGCAGGTCCTTACCCCATCAGAGTCATGGGGAGCTGCCTGGGAGGAACCTCTCCTGCTCAGCTCAGGGGGCTGAAGGACAAGTTCAGAGAGTTCCAGAAGGACAAACAGCAGTCAGGCCTTAGAGAATTGTTCTCCTCGACCAAAGATTTTCTCTGACCAAAGATTTTCCCTTGCAGCAGAGGGCACAATGACCGCTCCTCCTTCCCACCAAGTGTTTGCTTGCACTGTCTGGAGTGTGAACTCCTCGGGACAGAGATCTTCCCTTGCTCTGGGTCTGTCCCTGGCTCTGGGTCTGTCCCTGGCTCTGGGTCTGTCCCTGGCTCGGGCTTTGTGCAGCCTGTGGGGAAGGGAGGGTACCCTGCTCTTTGCACTGGGTTGTAAAGCAAATAACGGGGTTCTGGAGAAGTGTTTGCTGCTCTCATCTCCTTTCAGCTCTGGAAGGAGGGGAGAGAAACAGATCATGGCTAGAGGGGCATTGCATGTCCCAGCACAGGAAACAGGGAAAGGAGCTGAGAACACCTTTGCTGGGTGATCTCAAGCAGGTGCTTCGTGCTCACATCCCCTGCTGAGCTTGGCTCCTGCTCAAGCCGCTCCACACAGACACGGACCAGAGGCTGACCCTGCAGAGCAGTGAGTTTTCATTTCCTTTTAGAAATTAGGCCACATTGTTTCTGTTATATTAAAAAAATTCCTGTATGTGATAAATAGTGGACATCAGTGTCCGTTGCTGTGTGCAGCAAAGGCTGGCACAGTAAAGTGAGAAACTAGGAAATAAAATCTTAAACAAAAATAAGATTATAAAAAACAAAACAAACCCAAATGCAGCAAAAAATGCCCGTCTGCCATGTAGCAGCATCTTTTGGAAAACCCTCAGGAATAAGCCACAGTTCCATTGAAATTCCAAAGGACTGATGTATGTTTTTCCATTAACAGATTTGGTTTTATTTCTGTGTCAGTGCGCTGAGGATGTTTAAGATGAAAGAGAGGCTTAGTACCACTGATTCTGCCTTAGCTCTGTCTTGCCTCATGATTGCATCCGCACTTCCCAGGGCAGAATTTTGGGAGCCTGGTCTTGGGCAGCAATCTCAGCAGGGAACAGCAAAGGAATGCTGAGGATGTGTCACTTCCTCTGTGGCACAACCATGCCTGAGAGGCCATCCCTCCTCCCTGGCTGCTAAAGGAATGTGCACCTCGTTCCTCCCAAGCTTTGGGGTCCATTCCAGGCCTTGGGACCAATGGATCATGGATCAGTGTGTGCCTGGAGTGAGCTGTTCCCTTGTGGGACCCATCCCAGGGTTTGTGGGTCAGCAGGAAACACCCCAGGGCAGTGTCAGGCTCAGACTTTGCCATCCCTTCCCTGCTTTCTCCAGGAGAACCTGCACTCCAGCAGCTGAGCCAGGCTGGTGTCTCCTGGCCAAGGAGCTCCCCCAGGCCCAGCCTGGGACAGTTCCACAGCTCAGTGGAGGTTGGATTGGATTTGGAGGAGGCTGGATGGGGTTTGGAGCAGCCTGGGACAGCAGAAGGTGTCCCTGCCCATGGCAGGGGGTGCAACAGGATGAGGTTTCAGGTCCCTCCCAACCCAAACCACTCTGTGTTTCTGAGATTCCCCCTCTATTTATATATGTACACCCCCTATATATGAGGAAATTCCTCCAATGTGTCCTGCTCCACATTTCCTGCCATCTCTCTATTGTACAACATCTCCCAGAGGTTCTTTTCCACTGTATTTCCACTGCTAGCAGTACTTGGCACTTTCTTGGCCTTGCTGGGCTCTGGCAGGGCAAAGGAATCCTCAAGGCACAGCTGCCTCTCTTTCTGCACAGCTTTTTTGTTTCAGAGTCTGCATGGGAGAGTTTTAACACATCAGATGTGGAGCACCTTGAGAGGCCATGGAAAGAGCCCACTATGCTTTTCTGTTACTGTTTCTTGGTAGGGTAACAAGGTGTTTCAAAAGAACAACTCCAGGCACTGTCCAGGTCTCCAGCAGCTCTCAGGAAGCAAATTGCCAAAGTTTTGCAGTCATTTGGCACAAGCTCTGAGAGCCCCTTTGCTGTCTGGCTTTTGTCAGCTGTTCAGGTGTTGTGGAGTTTTGGGTTGTGGATCTCAGTGTGGGTACCAGCCCCACATTTATCTGTGACAGCAGCCCCCATCACAGATAATTTTGTGTATTTAGGGTCTGACCAGACTTTTCTCCATTCATCGTTTTTTTTGTGAAAAAACCTAGTTTGCTGTGAAAATTCTCTTTTAAAATGAAAGTTGTTTTCCTGGTCTGAATTGCCAGCCTGTAGTCAATAAGTGTTAAACACACTCATTGCATTGTTCCATGGCTCAGTGTTTCCATGAGCGTTTGCATTGTTCGTCCAAATTTTGATTAAAAAAAGAAAAATAGAATGAAAACAGACATTTGAAATGCCTCAGCCCTTTTTCACCAGCTATATGAGACTGGGAGGGAGATCTCAAAGTGCCAGTGGAACTTTTGCAAATTCTGAGCAGGCAGATTTTTGTTCCTGTTTAGCATTCAGCTTGGCTAAGTGGCAACTCCTATCTCAGCACAGTTCAAGCTGCATAAAACCATAGACATTGCACAGAGTGACAGCAAAAATCTGAGTGAGACAGGGAAGATCTGCAGCTCCAACCCTGCCCAGCCTTCTGGGCTGGTTTGCTGCTGTGACACACAAAACCCCAGCTGGCCAGGCCGGCTGCATTGCAGAGGAGCAGATGTGCTGGGGCATCAAAAATCGGTCTTTACAGGTTGGCTTTGGGGGAAGGAAGGTAAAAATAAATTCTATTTCTAAAAACAAACAAAAAAATCCCTAGAAAACAGTTACAAAGCCACTTTAATTTGTTTTGTATTTTTTGCAAATTGATTTTAGAATACTCTTAAGGACCAAGTATTTGTTTTAATATGGGGCTAAAGCGGCAGATAATGATTAGACATAAAGAGCCTGATTTCTTCCACAATTTCAAGGCAGAAAAGAGTTGAGATCACATTTTCTGAAGCGTTGAATACCAGCAAGTTGCATTTTGCAGATGATGGATGTGCCTTTGGGCTGTTGGTCTGGAGGAGCATCCCCAAATGTACAGTCCTGTCTTCTCAAATGGGGTTTTTTGTGTGTGTGTGTTGGGGTCCAAGTTCCATTTCCAGACATGGCTTGAGTGAATTCTTCTCCTGTATGGATCACCTCCTCCTGCTTCCAAGTGTCAAAGATCAGGTTGTCTTGATCCAAGTTCTCCAGAAATTCTTTCTGCACCAGCAGAGAGTTTGGAAAATGCTCTCAGCCTTGTTGTCCTTCCATTACTCTGCATTCTGGAATGATGGGAGGTCATCTGGCCCTTGAGTTGTAGGGATTCAAGCAGGCACCCATTCCTCACACCCACCCAGGTCAGTCTGTCCCTGGACATGTCCTCACTCTGGCACCGTGGCCTTGACATGGGGTGGAGGGGTTTAAATGTCTGGCTCTTGCAGCAGGAGCATCTCAGAGAGGTTTAGGTCAGGCCTTGCTGGTCTGGGAATAGCAGGATCCTGGGGAGGAGTGGGACAGGGAGGCTGGCACAGCTCAGGGACACGGGGACATCCGGTTTGGGTGAAATCTGAGCAGCAAAAGTGATGCACATCTGGGGCTGGACAGCTGAGCTGAGCTGGGCTGTGCAGCAGTTTGCAGTGCTGATCAATACTGCAGAATTGCAGATGTGTTTTAGCTGGGAGAAGTGTCCCAGCCAGAGAGGAGGGGATCTTCTGGAGTTCATCATGGGGAAACTCCCTGCGTGTCCTTGGGAGGGATGTTCAGATCTCTTGGAAAGCTCCTGGCAGAGCTGCTCTGAGTCAGCAGAGCTGGGAGGAGCAGGGGGACCTGGCTCATGGGCCCCTGGAGAGCTCACTGCAAGTTTTCTGTTTGGAGTCAGCTGCAACACCAACCTCTATGTCACGTTTGTGCTGTGGGGGGCAAGAGCTGCAGAGAAGTTGCTTAAACTGCAGTGAAACATTGCCAATATTGTGGCTGCCCCTGGATCCCTGGAAGTGCCCAAGGCCAAGCTGAATGGGACTTGGAGCAGCCTGGAACAGTGGAAGGTGTCTCTACCATGGCAGGGGTGGCACTGTGTGGGCTTTGAGGTCCCTTCCAACCCAAACCACTCCATGATTCCATGATTGTGTTGTGAGCTTTCATTAAGACCTTTTTTAAGTCTTCACCTAAATAATCTCAGAAATGTTACATTAATTTAATCTGAATTAAGTGTTTCATGTGACTGTGACTGTCAGGAAACTGATGCAAAATCTGTGAAGTGAATGAGAGATCATGGCCTCTTTGCAGTTGGGGGAGAGCAGGTGCCACATGGGGTGTGTGAGGAGAGAGGAAAGCTGCACCTTGTCTGAAAATTAAAGGAGTGTGACATTAATAATGATCATGAATGTGGCAGTAAATGGGGAAGGGCCTTTGGGACCCAGCTGGGGCAGGAGGCACAGGGGTTGTGTGAGGACAGCTCTGTCACAGGTGTCACACGCTCTCTGTGTTCCCCTCCAGTCCGACGGGACCATCCTGGCCATCGCCCTGCTGATCCTCTTCCTCCTGCTGGCCTTGGCTCTGCTCTGGTGGTTCTGGCCCCTCTGCTGCACCGTGGTAAGTGACAGCAACCATCAGCATAAAGCAGCAAAAGTAAGAAATGCCCAAAAGTAAGAAATGAGGGGGAGGGAGGCAGAGTTTTCCACAGGACTGGCCGCAGAACGGGGCAGCATTTCTGCCTCCACTGCCTCTGCTTTGGGCTTCAGTTTCATCTGCCCAGCCTTGGATCAGACCCGTGGAACAGCAACATTGCCAACACCCAAATATTGTCAGGAGCCTTTCCGTCTTGTGTTTGGGTCACAAAATGGAAATAGTTTGCAGAAATGTATTCCTTGCCATGCCTGTTCTAGATTTTCTAACCCTGGTGTCAGAATGCCCATCCTGGAGGGCTCCTGTAGAAGGGCAGGACTGATCAACCCACACTGGAGTCCTGGTTCTGCCTCAGGTACAAGGAAAAGACATTTCTAGGTGTGAGAGTTTTTGCAAGATGAGCTTTGTTCCTTTATCACTATGTCTGAAAAGCACTTTGAACTATCCCAGTGACAGCGACAATGGAAGTAAGACTGTGCTTCACCGAGCATTGTCTTTCCTCCAGGAAAAGTTCAACAGCACAATCACAGAGTAAGGCAGAGAGAAATCAGGAGAAGATGGGGGAGAAGGAAGAGGTTAAGGGAGGCAAGAAGGAAATCACAAGACTCGAGAGGAGCTCTCATCTCCCATGACTCTGCTGTTTGTCTGCACAGACCTGTCATACCCCGAGCATCCCTGCTGAGCGCCGGCACTGCCTTTTCCATGAGGATCAGGGCAAGGGCTCATCCCTCTGGAACTCACAATACAGGGGAGCTCTGCTCTTGTTTTGGATCTTGTTCGTGCTGTAAATATAGAACAAGAATTAGGGACGCTCAAATGTCAGCAGAGCTGGAGCCTGGGTTGGTGACTGGCTGCGTGTAACTTTTCAGAAGCTGCTTTTAAGGCTGCCCAAACTGGCTCCAGTTTCTGGGTCACCATCATTATTCCTGATTTTAAATCACAGGCCTGGTGTTGTAAATTTGCACCATGTAGTACCAAACCTGCAGTGCAGAGCAGAGAGCTGTGGAGCTCCTCTCTGGAGGATGAATCTCTGTGCTGAGATGTGTTATCCAGAACAAGGATGGAAATCTTGCAGGAAAAATCTTAGTTGTCTATTTCTGTTCCTGGCTAAAAATGGGGATAAAACGCTTCTCTTCACAGTAGTTTGGCACCTCTGTCCCAAGATGAAAACCAGAATGGAAAAAATATTTATTTGGACTTTCAGAACAATAAAAAAAAAAAAGGTTCTAAAATTGGCCAAAGCATTAGCAGCGTGGTAGGTTGCTCAGAGTTATTTGTCTAAACTAGATGGCATGTTCCCAGAGGAGCTGGGCCAGCTTTTTGTTGGCACATCTGTGTGGAAGTCAGTGGAGATGTGCCCTGGGCAGACATCTGCTCTGGGATCTGGAGGAGAACTGAGGGGATAGAGGGAAATGCTCTCAGTGATGCTGCTGGTTTGAGGTTCTGTTAGAGCAGAAAGATGAAGCTGATGAAAAAAAGGCCTAAATAAAAGCAGCAGGGCACGGAGGGGATGTGGAGCTGTCACTATGAGGGCACTGTGGCTCTGCTGCAGTGGAATCATGTGAGGACAGTGGTCGTGTAACAGCCCTGAGTGTGAAAAATAGTGCAGATAAGCAAGGTGGGTGCAGCAGAGAGAGGGAGTCTCTGGTCCACATGGAACTGTGTAAGCTTAATACTTTCCAGATTTAAATTCTCCACTTAAAACATTTGCTGTAGATAAAAGCTTTTCCTCACTCTCCTCCTTTACCTCCCACGTTCCCTCCTAACAGGGTCTGTAAGTGGGGACTATCTCACTGATATTTTTCCAATGCAGTCAAACACTTCCCCGTAGCTGTTGGAAAGATTTTATTCCAAGAGCCTGTATGAAATCTCTTCCACCTCTCCGGGAGGGCATCCGGTGTGTTTGGCAGAGGATCAGCAGCCAGGATGCCTCACTGTGCACTGCTCACCCAAAAATTCTGTGAAATTAAAGATAAACTCGTGGAGGAGTGCCCAGCCTGTCAGGCTTGGGGATGGGGAACGGGAAGCCAGCAGAGCTTTGTGACTGGTCTGGAAGTGGCACGGGGAGGAATGTAGTGTTGTCAGAAGTGAATTAAGGGCAGAGGAACTGCCTTGCAAAACAGAGCAGAGCTCCAACCTCGAATAACCAAACCGCAGACCCGGAGACATCGCCGTGGATTCCAGCCCAGGGACGTCTCAGAGATAATTGTGGATGTGTCCAGGGGGAAAAGGGGGAAAAAAAACACAACAAACTTTTCTTTTACCAAGTATAAATTTGTTTCTGAGTGACAAGCACATTTCTAAACCCTGAAATTCCTCTTGGCATGCTTTTTAATTAAATAGGAGTCATTACTATCCAGCAGTTCTTCAGGAAAGACACCAAGCCAGCTCCGTCCCTGGAGTAAATGGGCTGGAGTCAATAGACTCACTCTGGAGGTTTATCTGGAACCCAGTATCTCCTTGGCACGCGCCCATGAAGGAATGCTGTTTCCAAATGTGTCCAAGTTTATTGGTCTCAGAAGTATTCTGGGATGAAGTCTGGAATTCACCACTCGGTTTACAGTAGAGGCAATTGTTGCTTAGCAGATCAGAACAATAATAACTCTTTGCTGTGCCTGATGTACCCGCAAAGGCAAAATTTCCCTGGATACCTGGGGAGGATATTACAAAAGCATGGGAGGCAGGCATCAACCTCTCCAAAGATTGTAGGAGGTTTATTGAATAACAGAAAACAAAGAAACAATTCTGCCGTGCTGAACTCCCCAACACTGCCCTCATTACAACAATGATGGCAAGAAGGAAACAAGTACACAGACACCTCTAACAGCGTGACCCCACCTTTCCTGAGCTGAGCACCTCTGCCAAGCAGCAGATCCCAGCTCCTGCCTTCCCCCAGTCACTGCTTGTCTTCCCATTCCTCCTCTTTCCTGAGCCCAGCACAATCTGGAGCAGTCCAGACATCCACAGCAGGAGCTGTGAGTGCAAGAGCCTACTCAGCTGCCCAAGGGTGAAAATGTTCTGGGTAGGAGGCCAACACGAGCCTCAGGTTTAATGCTGATGTAAATCAAATAGATTTTAATGTAGAGGTAAGCCAAAGAGATAATCAACTTCCAAAAGTGTCTTAAGGAGAACTTTGCAGGCACGTTGTTGGATTGGCTTGGGAATGGAGCTGCCTAAAGTGTTTGAATGTACAGTGAAGGCGGAATTAATGTAATAGCTGGCAGGCTTGGCTGTGCTGGGATGGTCTCCCCATGCTGGGATGGTTTCCCTTTACTGGAATGGTCTCCCTGTGCCCACGTCCTGCACAGACTCTGGCCCTGGCACAGGATGGGGGAGCTGTTCTTGGGCCATTCTTTGCCCCAGAGCGGGACCTGCATGGAAGGTTTGCCCTGGAATATCTGAAGGGTGGCCCCACCCAGCCTGCCCAAGCCTCGGGGTGGAGCTCAGAGAGGGTACTCCAGGGCTGGGAGTGGAATTCTGTCCCTGGAGCTGAGCCTGAGCCTCTTCCCCCACGTGCATTTCCCCTCGTGCTCATCCATCACACCTCCTCCCAGGTTCGAGTCTGCCTCCCTTCTGCAGCCATCCAGGGTGGCCTGAGAGGCTGGGCTGGGTTATTTGCCCATGCAGAAAATCTGCCCCACCTCACTCATTTTCATACTACAGTGAATTTAAATGCAGGGGTGTGGCTGGCAAATAAATGAGGTGTTGGTATTTAAGCATCTAACACCAGTTTTAACTTTAAAGCTGTTTTCTGGAAGTAAGCATGGAAGAACCCAGCAATCTGTTTGGCTCTCGGTCTGTACTGCAGCTGACCAGAAGTTTTGGAAACAAAACGCTGGATGGAGAAAATACAGAAAATATAGATTAAAACCACATGGCTAAACTGGTGGAAGAGAAGGGAGGGAAATGCATAGGCTCCACAGCAACCCTGAAGAGCCATAAATGGCAGTGTCCCCGTTGGCTGGATGGAGATTGCTCACGAAGATCCCTGGATTCCGATTCCCACCCGCTCCCCTGAGCACACGAGGCACAGCTCCTCTGCAGTTCTGCAGATCTGGGGAGAAGGAGCACAGGACCATGAATCATCTGGAACGTTATGGAGACAACCCAGGAAAGAGAAAGGAAGCAGAAGAGTGCAGGCAGAGGCTGTTTAGGAGCCCTGCAGCCACTGCCTGCCAGCGCTCACCTGAGCAGTGAGCATCCCACATGGATTAATTAAAAATGGAGCCTTTTTCTCTCCATGATGTCCTGTCTTTCAGAAGTGGATGATTTTGACATGTGCTGTGGTCCTGTATTGAGTTTTGTTTGTGCAGTTCACCTCCAAATCTTAGGGGTGAAACAGCCTTTTCTTGTAGTTTTAATCAGTTAAAAGTGAGCTTCCTGAATGTGCTCCCAGGCTGACAAGAGAGGTGAGCTTAAAGGGATGAGCTTTCCATTGGACTTCCTTTACCTCTTACTTGCATCTCTAGGAAGAAGATTGTATTTTATTGCAGGTGAAGGAATTGGGACAGACCCCTGCTTGTCTTAGCTTTGAAGTGTGGAGCAGATCTCCAAGGATTTAATGGATATTGAGAAGACACAGAAATATGATAGAAATAAAAAGGAAATGTTCCTTTCCCCAACTCATACCTCAACTATGAAACTGTCACAAGACTGAGAGGTCAAAACTATAAATATGTAAGGGAGAAAAATAGGAAATTAGTCAGATGGATCATAGTTAATGCTATTAAAAATCTTGTTTATTAGCATAGCAAGAATATATATTCGGTGTTTTCCAGAAGAATGAAGGTTATTAAGGACAAAAATAATCTGCTCAGTTAACTGCATGCTTCCAAACTGCAGTCCTAATTAGAGGCAAAGTCCTTTATTTCTTATTTTGTACTGTTTGCTTCATTTTAAATGATGATCTGTCCCATCCTAAAGCAGATACGCTTCTCTGACAAGAAACATCTTGCCCCTATTTATCATCCAAAACTCCAGGGACAGTTACTGTGATTGCTGGACACTGAGAGCTGGTGGAGATTTCTGGGCTCTGAAGATGGAAAACATCCTAGACACATTCCTGGAATGTGCAAAATTTGGATTCAACATGTGCTTTCTTATGCCTGAATGGCTATAGAAAATTCAGGGCAACAGCAAATTCATCCTCCTGATGCTTTTAACCTTCCAGGAGGTGGCCAGTCGCATTCCTCTGGGGTATCCATCACTAACAGCTGCTTCTCATGGATCTGTGACATGGAGTGGCTCAGCTAACAGAGACCTGTCCTTCACATGCATGTTGGGACCTGTGCTGAAAGGCAAAGAATTGCTTCAGTGTCTGGAATTTTCCCAGCTGAGCGTGTGGAAGTGCTGACAAGGGCTCTCAAAGCTCCTTCCTGTGCCAAGGAAATCCAATGGCCACCTCTACCCTCAGAAACAAAAGAGCCTTGCCAGGGTTTGTGCACGGTGATGGTGCAGAACCACTCAGGTGTTCCTCACCTTGAGAGCAAACATGGGGCTGAAGCACAGTGTTCTTCCCCCAAGCACAGGTGATGCCTTTTTCCTGGTGTTAGGAAAATGAAGATAGACATGGTTAGAGGGTTGGGGGTCGTTACCTCAGTATTTTAATTAGGATCTTGACTGATGCATCCACTTTACCCAGGTGACAGCGTGGCAATGCACACACCCTGTCAATTACATACACAAGTTATAGACCTTACACATCAGCATATCTAACAAGGGGGCCCAGTAATGGGGCTGGGATGGACTCACCTTGAGTTTACAGAATCTGTCCTGCCAGGGGCCCTTGGCTTCCTGAGATAGCAGGATGTTTGGTCTCCCTGGCTCTGCAGTTCTGGGGTGTTCAGTCTCAGGGCCTGCAGAACACTTACAAAACGCTAAGCACTAGACTAAGTAAAGGGTTACAAGTATACATGCTAATACTTGTGGATACACAGAACTGTGTAAAAGGTATAGAAAAGAAAAGGAAAAAATCATTCCGGCATCACAGGGACAGGAGGCCGAGCTGCAGAGCACTCCCAGGGATGGCCGGGGCTGTCAAAGCCCTCAGAGCACACACGGACAAACAGGGCGGCCTTGCCCAGCCAAACTCCCCCCAAGCTGTGCTGGGCCTGGCCCCAGCCCTGGGGCTCACCTGGCCAGGCCAGGACACGGGGCCCGTGTGGGCTATGTCTTCATAGGATCCCTTTTCACTCTTGGGAGTTGTCTTCAGTCGTGCCAAGCGAGTGAGTGTGAGGCCTTTGGGCCTGGGCCCTCAGCTTTCCCCTGGGCTCACGCTGTGCCCACTGCTGGGGATGGCACCAAGGTGCCATTGGCTTCACTCCCTCAGTGCCCCAAAACAAGGTCTCAGTGGCCCAAAACAAGGGCCTCAGTGCCCCAAAAATGAGGGTCTCAGTGCCCCAAAAACGAGGGTCTCAGTGCCCCAAAACAAGGGTCTCAGTGCCCCAAATACAAGGGTCTCAGTGCCCCAAAAATGAGGTTCTCAGTGGTCGAAAACAAGGGCTTCAGTCCCCAAAAACAAAAGTCTCAGTGCCCCAAAACGAGGGTTTCAGTGCCCCAAAACAAGGGTCTCAGTACCCCAGAGTAAGGATTTCATACCCACAGAGCTGTAACAGTAAGAATCCAAAAGGGAGAAGGAAAAGATCTGCTTGAAGGCCTGGGCAGCAAGTCAGAAATTAAATTTTTATTTTGGTAAGACTTGACCTTTGAAAGGTTGTACAGGCTCAAAGGCACAGGAGACTGAACTCCTCCATCTCTAGACTTGTCCAAATTAACCAATCCATGCTGCCAATTTACAGGGAGTTCAGTTGCTCTTAGAAGTGCAAAGCACTCAAAAATGGAAGGAATGTCTTTTTTCCCCCCTCTTGGCCTGTGATAGGAAGCACTTGATCTGTTTACAGAAGTCAGTCAGTTTGTGTGTACGTGTGTGCCTATGGGAAGGAATGCAAATGTATGGAAAACCGCCATCTCCTCACTTCCAAGCATGCAGTTTCCACTGATACTGGCTGAGGAGTTGTATTTGGATGCTTAGCTGGACCAAATTTGGATTATTATCCTGATGTTTCGTGCCAATGCAAATGAGAGAAACTCCACTGGAACCCATGATGTTCCACCAGAGCAGGGGATGCTCCAGGCGGGGACCATGCTGCTTCCAGCAGGTACATTTTGGATTGGATATCTGAAGTTTCTCAGAGTCTAATGGGTTTGTGTTTAGGGATTTGGTTCAAAAGGAGGTCTGGTGACAAATGCCACCCTTCAGATCGTCCAAAATTAACCTGAAAAAGTGTCCTGTGTCTTTTGGTGCATTGCACACTCCATCAGTATTTAGTGTGTCAGACATAGAAGAGTTGCTGCTGTCTCCATCTTACACCTCTCAGTAAGCCATGCTTATTCCCAGGATTTCCTTTCCACAGACTAGTACTGGCATGCAGGCAACTTTTCATCCACTTTTCACAGAATCCCGGAATTATTCCGGTTGTAAAAGACCTCTGAGATCACCAAGTCCAGCCTGTGGCCGATCCCCACCTTGACACCAGCCCAGAGCACTGAGTGCAATGTCCAGGCCTCCAGGGATGGGGACTCCAAACCTCCCTGGGCAGCCCATTTAATTTCCAATCACCCTTTCCATGGGGAAATTCCTGCTGATGTCCATTCTGATGCTCCCCTGGCCCAGCCTGAGGCCATTCCCTTTCCTCCTGTCCCTGTTCCCTGGGAGCAGAGCCCGACCCCCCCCGGCTGCCCCCTCCTGTCAGGGACTTGTGCAGAGTCACAAGGTTCCCCCTGAGCCTCCTTTTCTCCCTCTGAGCCCCTTTCCCAGCTCACTCAGCCTCTCCTGGGGCTCCAGACCCCTTCCACAGCTCCCTTCCCATCTCTGGTCCTGCTACAGCCCCTCAATGAACAGAGGAGCCCAGAGCTGGACAGCACCCACCAGCCTCACCAGTGCTGTCTCCTCCCCAGCCAGAGGCACATGCTCCTCATTAATGGCCACATTGCATGACTCGGGCCTTGCAGAGGAAAATAAAAACAGTGAGCTCATCACAGGAGGAAAAACACGAGCGAGAGGAATTGCTGTAAATATTTATATCTTCAGGGCCTTTAATGTGATTGCAAATTTTCCCTTTCTGCATTTAAACAGCCAAGCTGTTGCTGTTTGGGACTGTATTTTTTTTTCTTGCAGGGTGATTTTGAACCCCACATGTGTGTCCCCCATACCAGGGCAGCCTCTGCCCTTACACCCAGCTCTGAGCAGAGCTCAGGACACTCAGTGTCACCTCCACTGCTCAGACAGCCCCTGACTCATGGCCTGGCGTGCTCAGAAAGATCTGAGTGCAGATGGACGGAAACCCCTGGAGCAAAACTGTCCTGGGGCAGTGGCACTGCCATGTCTGGGCTGGGGCTGTGCAGGGGCTCTGAGCAGGGGTGAGGGATGGGGATTGACGTGCTGCTGTCACTGCCCTCCCCTTGGAAACCTCTCTGTTGCTCTTGGATGCAGGGCTCTGGTAGCAGCCAACTGCCTGCCGAGCCCTGGATGCAAACTTTCTGCATGAAATAATGGCCTCACACCCACATAAACTGAAATGGTTTCTATGGAGAATATCCTGGACTAGGCTGCAACCTCACCCTGCTTGCTTTATTAGAAACCTTAGGGAGCCCTATACATATATATTTTTTATTATTATTATTTTTTTAAGTTTATGACCGTGAGCTGTATTAACCTGACAATGCGAAAAGCCTGAATGTGAAAGCGTGAGGTAGCACAGCCTTCTGGAATGAAGAAGGAAGGATGGTCTGGGAGACAGGCTGGGGGCTATCACTGCTTTGCAATGTCCCCAGAGCATTTTGCTCCACATTTTTCCAGCCTTTGTTCAGACTGTAATCTATTTGAGGCGGAATTTGTTCATGGGTGCAAAGGGCTGGAGAAGGAGATGCCGGTTTTTCTGTGGCTGCTCAGGTGAAAAATCAATGCTTAGAGCCAGTACTGACTGTGGCAACTACTGAAATTAGGAGAATCAGGGATATCAGACTTGGAATTTTCTGTTGCCTCGCACAGGGTAGGGGTCACCTCTGATGAGCAATGTGAGTGTGGAGCTGTCATTAGGAATGTCCCCGTGGCTGGGCTTGGGGCACCTCCTGCTCCCCCTCAGTGACAGTGGCACCCAGAGCCACCCTGTGACCTCACCATGCTGTATCAGAGGTGTTCCAGCAGCACATTCCTGTTGTTTTCTCCTTTATTTTTTTTTTTGTGGTATTTGAGCCGTGCTAAAGAACAGTATGAATTTATGATTCTCTTTCTCTTTAATCCTTCCAGATCATCAAAGAGCCTCCCCCGCCTCCTGCAGAAGACAGCGAGGTGAGTGATACTGACCCTGGTCTCCTCGGTGTTTGGGACAAGGTTTTGTTCAGTCTCCTCACAAAAGGTGATTAAATCTTTGAGTTCAGTGCCTCCACTGAGCAGGTAGGGAGGGAGGACAGCTCAGACTATGTCTCCCTTGGTCAGAGCAGAGTTAGGCTGTGATTCTCATGAGGAACAGCCCTTAAGCCTGTGTTTAACTCTGAAGTTAATGGAACCTAAACATGTGCTTAACTGCCTTCCTGGAATGGCACGGTAATGATTTTGGTGGTTTGGGATACATAACCACTCCTGGCAGGATGCCAGTGCTGAGCCCAGGGAGCACAGTTGCTGTGAGAAATGGAAGCTCCTGGTCCTTGCACTGTCTGAGGCACATTCAGAGCAGATGTTAAACCCCAGCAAAATCCTCTCGACACCAGCAGAGCTGCACGAGCCAGGGAACTTTTAATGGAGAGTAATCAACAAAGGGTAAATCAGCATTGAAACTTCCATCTTAAACCTGCTTACAAGTTTTGGATGAGTCTTGCCACAAATGGTTAAATCTCTGCCAGCATTTCTGAGCAGACTGTGCCCAGAAACGTGCCCAGTTTTCAATCTGCCTCTCTCTCTGTGCTTTCAGCACTCAATGAGTCTCTGCCCTGCTCCCAGTGTTTTCCACGTGGGATTTCACTGCAGTCCCTGGGCTCTGTGCATGGCATTCTGATGGCAATGGTAGTTTTTCCATTGACTTCACTGGGGTTTGGATCGGTTCCTCTGAAATATGCAAGTAAAATTAGCCTTAGGTCTGTGCTCAGAGTGATTTGGTTGGGTAGTTTGCCTTGCTTTCTGCTTCTGGAGACAAATTCACTGCCTGCTTCAGCTTGCAAGTGGAAAAGCTTGTGAAATGGTGTCTCTGCTCTCCATGAAGCCTGGCCCAGGGAGTGTGGGCTGAGCCAAAGCTCAGGAAAGCTCAGGCCTCTGTAAGGAGCAGGGATCCAGGCTTGGTTCTCCCTGCACTGTCCAAGGACCCAAGACCAGCCCTGGAACTCCTCCTTGGGGCACCTCAAAACAGGCCTGAAGCAAACTCCAGATCAGACCCGTCCCAGACCCAAGGAGGGTTTGCATTGGGACCCAGTGCCCCCTGAGCCTCTCTCTGCAGGCACCTGGCCCATTTCCCTGAGCAGACTTTTGTTTGGGCTGTGTGAAAATCCACCAGCTTTGTCAGCTTCTGTCCTCTGAATGAAAAGGAAAATATTAACCTCAAACTGCACATGCTTTGTTCTGCATCACACATGCCTCCGAGCCAAGGGATTCAATTGCTGAAATTAATTAAAATACATCATTCTGGAATGCTGGCTCCCTGGCCAAGAACTGGAGGGGGAAATTACATCCCCTAAGAGGGAAGACATGCGTCACCTACAAGGAAGTCTTTTGTCAACCCAGCAAGTGCTGCAAAAGCAGAGCAGCCACTGCAAAGTCACAGTTGCAGCTTGAAATTCAACTGGTCTAGGCTTTGGTTGTACCCTGAGAGGGCCCTGCACAGTGATTGAAAACTGGCATTCAGTAGGACCTGTGCTTTACCTGCTGCCTTCAGTCCAGGAGGGGATCTGGACATTCTTTTGGGTGTTATTCTCCTCTTTGAAGACCTTGGGACGGCAGGGTTTGGGTACAACATCCATGGATTGATTTGAGTTGGAAGGGAACTCACAGATTCCACCCCCTGCCATGGGCAGGGATGTTTTCCACTATCCCAAGTTGCTCCAAGCCCTGTCCACCTTGCCTGGGACACTCCCAGGGATGGGACATCCATCAGTACAAAGTGCCAGCTGCTCTAATGGTACAATTTCACCTGTACTTCCCACCAGAGCACATTCCCATAGCTCGGTTATCCCAGAGCCAACATGCACATTTAAAGCCAAAGGTTTTTAAAAAAGGAAAAGGTAGTTTAGACTATTTTAGAATCTGTACAGCATCAGGGCAGTGCTCAGAAATCGATAAGGACTGAAGCTGTGACTTGTACTGTTTTTTTCCCAGACAGAAGAGCTTCCCACTAGTGAGAAAATAGCAGAAACTCTGAAAGGGTGCATGTTGTTGGTGCATTTACTCCTAGGGAGGTTAGTCCACAGAGTGGGACTGGCAGTGTTGTGATCCATTCTCAGAAGGTTAAAGCCTCCAGATTTTCTACTTTGCTTTAAAGAAATAGAAGATGGAGTTGATTTTCTAGAATTTTTAGGTGTTGCAGGTATCCCTCTCCCCTGAAGGAATCCCACAGTTGCTCCTCTCCCGCAGGAGGGATCGCTGGTCCCTTCAGCAGTGGGGTTACAGTTGGATTTTCAAAAAATTCCTAGCAAAAAAAAAAAAAAAAGAAGAGGAATTCTTGCATCAGCAGGTTTGGGAGCTGAGGCCCACAGGAGGAAGGAGAATGCATTACACTCTGACAAGGAGGGGGAAGCAGCCTCTGCTGTCAGACCCGCCAAAGGTTTTACTGAACTCTGTTTCAGAGGCCCTTTGAGACATGCTGGAGACACTTCACTGTTGGTGAAGGAAATCATTATTGGCCAGAAACTTCCAATTAATTCATTCAGAAATTGCAAATGTTGTCAGCTCCTGCTGTGCAGCACAGGGAGCTCGGGATGCTGAGGGTGAAGCCCAGGGAAGGACAGATGGTTTCACTTAGGCCAGGAAGGACTGAGTTAATGCCAAGCGGAAGAGATGAGTGCCTGGAGGAGCCAGGAGCACCTTTCTGGCCTGTGATTAGTCACTGAAGGTGGATCAAAGCCACATTCTCTATCTCCAGTGAATAGGAAGGCTTTTTCCAGCCCAGCTGCTTTTATTCCTGTGCCCCATCACCTTTGGGCTGGGTTTATTGAAATAGCTCTGCCCAGCTCTGAGCAGAAGCTCACCACAAGGCTGGTTCTACTATAGCAACCCATCCTCAAAATACACCAAAAAACCCCAACTGCAGGGCTCTGCCGCTTCCAACAATTCCCTATTCACTCCCTGGGCCAGGTCAGAGTTCTGCTGTGTCAGTCCTGGACAGCAATCAGAGAGTGCTGAACTGGGGCCCCTGCACCTGAGAGACACACACTGCCCTCACTGCTGCCCTGCCCTGTGAGCAGAGCCTAAAACCACAGCTGGCCCTGGCCAGGCACCACTTGTTCCCACAGCAGCAATCAGGGACACAGAGCTCCCTGGAGTCTGGCAAAGCCAGGCAGGAGATCAACCAGATGCCCAGAGCTTGCCCTTTCCTCATCACTCAGTTCCATTTTTCCCTGCTGCTCTGTCACCCAACATCCCTAAAGTGGCACCAGAGCCAAGCCACCAACCAGCCTGTAATGGGATAATTCTTATGTCTGTTGTGCTCTTACCCACATAGAGCACAGCAAACACTCATGGAGAGGTGCTGGGGAGAAAGGGCCATTCAGCAGCTCTGGCACCAGACCCTGAGGGGTTTTAGCACTGTCCTGGCAGGCAGCAGCGACAGCAAGGACTTCACTTGGCAGCTGCTGTGGAGCCGAGGGATGAACTCCCTGTTCAGCTGGATCCACACTGATTGCTGTGATCTGATCTGTCCCACAACATTCATGAGGCCAGAGAATGACTAAAGGAGATTGAGTGCTTGGAGAGCAGCTTGAACCCTCACTTTTTATCATGGAATCACAGAATGAGTTGGCTTGGGAGCATCCTTAAGAGATCATTCTGTTCCACCCCCCTGCCATGGGCAGGGACAGCTTCTACTAGACCAGGTTATTCAATTATTGCTGATCATTATTCCTTTCTAAATTGTTTTCCTCTCTCCTCCTGGAAAGCCTTGCAGGGGAGACAGCAAAACAAGCTCCAGAGAAAGGATCTGATAGGAATTTTTTTTGTAGACACCAAGGCAGGAAATTTATTCTGCTATTCTTGACATGAAGCCAGGCCCCAGCAGCCAATGCTTCTCCTTCCCTGCACTCCCCTTTTCCAGTGAGTTGTGGAAATATGGGGGGGAGGAGAAAAGGGACCTTTCAAGAGGCAGGCATTTAAAAAAAAAAAAAGGTGAGGCTGTTATTGGCAATAGGTGAGGTGCAGGTATTTCACCATGGAGGTGTGGAGTTTCGCAGCCAAATTTCAGTTTCATAGCCCAATTTAATGTGCCATCCAGGCAGGCCCGGTGCAGGGCAGAGCCTGTGGAAGTTGGGTTCAATCCCATTCTGGTGTTGATTCCCATGACCTTATAGGACCTGCACCTTCCTGCAGCTCAGTGTCTGAGCTCTGGGGTGGGCACAGCTCAGATCCTTCTTTCAGCAGAACCAGGGATCCCTCTCACCTGTGCATATGCAGTGCTTGGCTCTTGGAGGGCTTCACCTCAGGCAGGACCTCCACGGGTCTGGGCCAGGATAAATGGGGAGTTTCTGGGATGATCAAGGCCACCAGAGGCTGGTTTGAGAAACATTTGTGTCTCAAGGATGAGCTTGTATGTAGCTGAAGTTGTTCAGGCTGGAGAAGAGAAGATTCTAGGAGGCCTTTAGAGGTACCAAGGTACCAAGCAAAACTTCCCCCAGCAGGAGGAAATGTTCCCTGAGAGCAGAGCAAGATGTCCCCAAAGTGTCACAAAGCAGCTGAGAGGTGGCCATGGGATTTGGGAATGACTACAGTATAGAAAGGAGCCTTGAGGACAGCTGGATTTGCCTCTGTGCTCTCTCAACCCTAAAACTCAATGATAACATCTCTCACAGAGAAATGATTGTCGTGTAGTGGCTCAGCCCTTGGTGCAAGCAGAGCCCTCTGTAAATGCTGAATTCTGACAAAATTCAGGCATTGCACAGACAACTGGGAAAATAATTATAAGGGTGGGGAGAGGGGTAAGTTGTCCAATTTATTTTTTTTTTTTATATCTGGCCAAATTTAGTTTGAATTCTTACCCTGAATGGTTCAGATGTCTCTTGTGGAGCCTGAATTATCCTTGTGTTACCCACAGATGAGGTTCCCTCAGGTCAGGGTCAAAGTATCCAGAGCCTGGCCTGGCCTCTGAGATAAACACAGATCTTTGTTTTCTGCAATCCAGCACTTACGAATCTGGATCCCTGACTGTGAAATGCAGCTCTGTCCTGCTTCTTCTTATTAGTAAAAAGACACTCTAGCTCCATCTAAAGCAGATTTTGGGGATGGAACATTGCCAGGTTCTGCACAGTCAATTTCCAGCATCCTTAAATGCACTTGAAATTTCCGGGGCTGTTTTTGACGCTGCAGCTGGGTCAGAGCTGGAGCTCCTCAGGTACAAACCCTGTGTAGAAAATACAGGTGAGGCAGGCAGGGAATGAGAATTCAGCCCCGGCTCACGGGGCAATAAACTGGGGTGCTGGATTTGGGATTTGGGTGCTTCTTCCTTCCCATTTTCCTTCTCCCTCCTGCCCTGAGCCCCCGTTTCCAGCTCCTCCAGCTCCTCACGTGTGTCGCGAGCACATTGGCCAAGTGTGTGGGACATCACTGGTGGGGGCTTTCTGCTTGTATTGCAAAACCTCCCCTGCCCTTCCAAACATGTAAACAGGCTCATCCTGCAGAAAACTTGTGACTGTTTTGTTTTTCAATGTCCGTGCTGCCTCTCTGTGCGAGTGCTGGCTCCCGGCTCGCAGCGAAGGGACTCACAGGGCTTTTAAGGGCTTGTGGGGAAGATTTCCTAAACCTTGGTATTTCCTGTTGTGAGAAGTCCAGTCTGTGCTGATCTGAAGAGAGAAAAAGAGAATTGCTGAAGGAAAATATTTAGATGGCTTTGCTTCCACTATTTTTTTTTTTACAAAAAAAAAAAACAACGCCCTCATGGAAAACTTCATGCAGAGATATTGAGTTCTTGGGTTGCAGCAAAGAGCCTCAGCAGCTCTGCCCACGGCCAGAGAGAGAGGTCAGCTGTGAAGAGAAGAACCTGGTAGTTGTGACCAATTGTTCACCTTTCCCTTAGCTCAGGACACATTTTGCAGCCCAATTTCTTTGTGTTTTGATAAACTGAAATGCTTTTGGTTGCCATGTAAAACATAGTTTTTCTTGGATTTTTTTCCCCCCCACCCAGTTTTTCAGTTTTCCTGATGGGGAGTTTCAATTTCAGAGTATTTTTGGCTTTTCCAGTTTTGGAACGCTCCTAGATTTTGGAGTTTAGCCAAATCCCTGTGAAAAATTAAAGAAAGGAGAAGAAAAAAAGAGAGAGACCATTTTTCTTTTCTCTCCACGTTTTTCACAGGAAATACTTCACGTTTTTGATGAACTCTGCTTTTCTGCTTTGCCAGTTCACAGCCTGAACTGTAGAAATTAAAGAGAAAGGCTCTATAAGAGCTCACATACACTCTGACCTTGCAAAGTGCAACAGAGAATTTTAAATACCTTGAATCTCACTACAGCTTTAGCAGAGTAATTTTAAATAAACTTAAGGGAATTTTCTTGATCTGTTAATTCCCCCATATCTGAATGCCTCCATGAGGTGCAGAGCATGTTTAGCTCTGTGGCTGGGGATGTGCCTGCAGCCAGCAAGGGCAGGACACAGAATTGAAATCTCATTTTTCTCAGAGGGCCTGGCTTTCTCTGGCACAGGCCACAGGACTCCCTGAAGCCACATGGACTTCCATGGGCAGCTGCCCCAGATGAGGCACAGGTTCATTACAGGAGCTAATTCCATTCTTGTGACTTTTCCATGAGACTTTTCCATCCTGTTCCTCTTGGGCAGCTCCTCTCAATAAACCTGGGCATTCCCACCGGGGTTGTTTCGAAAGGTACACTCAGGAGAAAAATTTACTCATTTTTTTACTCTTTCCATGCATCCAGTGAGACCTGAACTCCAATGTGGGGATTTACCTGGGCCCTGGAGGGTCCCTGCAGCACAGGGAGCCATGAGCTGCCTCTGCCCAGTCCCAGGTGAAGGGAAGGGGTGGCAGAGGTGAAAAATGCCAAAATCTCTTTCTTGCTGCAGCTGAACTGTACCTTTCAAGTGGAGGTGTTTATATCATGAAACATTGTCCTCTCATGAGTGTAAATCCTCTGGAAAATAACGAGGGACAGACCAGAACCTTGCCTGCCCTGCAGGCTCAGAGAACAACGCAGCCTGGGACTGCTTTTTCCTTTCCATCCCTGGTCATTCCTGCTGACAGTGCCACCCCTTGCTGCTGTTTTGCAGGAGGAGGATGACGATGGTCTGCCAAAGAAGAAGTGGCCAACAGTCGATGCCTCTTACTATGGTGGGCGAGGAGTGGGCGGCATCAAACGGATGGAGGTGAGGAAATCCCAGATCTGGGCTGGGTCTGGGCTGTGACATCCCCCTGCCACCCATCCAGGAGGGGACTCAGGAGTCAGGCACAAACTTCTTGAGGGTTCTTTGGCACATCCGAGTCCAGATAATTTTTTGTATGGGAATATCTGAGAGCCAAACATGGATTTCTGAATTTTGGGACCATCCTTGTCCTCTGTTGCAGCAATGTCCTGGTCCGTGCTTGAGATACAGGGCAGCACTGCCATGCAAATGACAAGGAAATGGGTTTAGTTCTTCTGAAAACCTTCCCCACTCTCACATTCCTCATAAACCACCACAAAGGTCATAATTTGGGCTGCAGTCTAAAAACAAACCTGACAGGCTGTGCATTGCTCCTCAGCGTGGATCTGAGCACAGGGAAAACACAGGCGGGGCTCTGTTCCTGCAGCAGGGCTGTGACACAGCCTGATCCCTCCTTCCAGGTGCGCTGGGGAGAAAAGGGCTCCACGGAGGAAGGTGCCAAGTTAGAGAAGGCCAAGAATGCCAGGGTGAAGATGCCAGAGCAGGAGTACGAGTTCCCAGAGCCCAGGAACCTCGGGAGCAACATGCGCCGGCCCTCATCCCCTCGCAAGTGGTACTCCCCCATCAAGGTGAGTCCAACCCTGCCCGGGCTGCACGCACAAGATCTTTTTGTTGTGGGGTGTGTTCACATCCCAGGCTCGGATCTGTCCCCAAACCCCTGATCCCAAGTGCTGCTGGAGTGGCTGTGCCTGAGGGAGCCTCTGAATGCATCCCTGGGGGAAGGAGCCACGCTGGGAAACTCCCATGATCCGGAAACGTGAGCCTCCTTGAGAATTTGGTCCAGCACCTTCTCTCCTTTCCCCCTGGAAGATTATCATCCCATAAACAGAGCCTCCCAACAAGCCTTTTGCAGTTGTGTTGTAATGACTTCAACAGGTGTCTGTGAGGGTTGTTCACTCCCACAGTGGGACAGGTGGGAGGCAGCAGCCCCAGCTCTGAGTAGGGGATGCAGCACACCCCAATCCCAGCTCTGAGTGGGGGATGCAGCACACCCCAATCACACCCCAATCCCAGCTCTGAGTGGGGAATCCAGCACACCCCAATCACACCCCAATCCCAGCTCTGATTGGGGAATCCAGCACACCCCAATCACACCCCAATCCCACAGGGCTGCCCCGTGCTCCTGAATGAGCTGCATTTGAGTTGTCGCTTTGCATCAGTGCACTTTTAAATCACACCAGGCCCACCTGGGAGGTTTTCCTTGCTCCTGGAAATTACCTCATCCAGCCAAGACACAGCATGGTGGGTTTTTGCAGCTGAGCTGACCGAAACACTGATTTTAGGACAAAGAGCCCCAGATAGCTGCTCAGGCAGCTTGAACCACGTGGGTGCAGCTACCTCAGCTCATTCCTTGAGAGCTGGGTGCTTTCCCACAGAAGATTCTGCTGAGTTTCTCCCCTTCCCCACTTGATGTATTGGATCACAGCCCCAGGAGATTTTCAATGAATTTTCAGGACTTATTCTGCATGACTCTGAAATGAACTCTGACAAGAGGAATCAGTTTTGTTGGAGATCTATGTCCAGGATGGAAATTCTCCAAAGTTCAAGAGAGGCTTGGAGAGAAGATTCAATGTATGTAGGGCTGAGGTTCAGTGCTGACTCTGAAACAGCTTTTGGTTCATAACAACACGAATTCAGATATAAGGGCGCCTACAAATATTAACAGCATCTCATGGGTGATATATATTCTTAATTTCTTTTACATTTTCTCTCTTATCTACCATTCCAATTGTATACAGGATGAGGACAGTTCCAATCAAAAACCTGTATCCAAATACTCCCAGAGCTTTGGAGTGTTCCACATCTGGATAGTATTTAGTAGCCTGAACAAGAATTTACCTAATTATTAATTGCCACCACACCCCTCACTGAGCTGCACCCAAAAAGTGAATGGAGACAGAACTGTCTCAAACACCTTCCTCATGGACAATCAGCAGCACTCACCAAACCCAGGAAGGATCATTCCTATGGAGCAGAGTCCTGCTGTTGCACTCCCTGGGCAGTAAGGAATTAGTAAAATTGGCAAAACTCATCAGCAGTCTTGGCAGAAGTGCTGTCCTGGAGATGTGAGCACAGGAGATGGATTGGCAAGGAAGGGAGAACAGCCCTGGAGCTGCCTGGGGCTGGACCCTCAGCCAGGGCAGCACTGGCTGGGATCCATCCTGCCTGGTCCAGACTGGGTTTTAAAATAACAGAGTGGCCCCCACCACTTTTGGGGGGAATATTTCACAGACCTCACCCACAGGAAATGTCTCCTGATACCCAGCTTGAATTTTCCCTCATTCCCATGCTCCAGGTGCACTGTGGTTAAAGCAGATGTTAAATTTCCACCCCCTCCACTGGGCTGCTTGAAGCACCCCTTTGGGAAGCAGGTAAACTTGCCTGTAATGAGCTGCTTTTTAAAAATCATAGGTAAAGGAGAAGGGCAAGGAATTAAACTTCAGGAACAGTGAACCAAGGGTGCTTGAATCTGATAAAGAGCCAGGAAATTCACATTTTAGGACCAGTCATCTTGCTGGCCACAGGCCTCCTCTTCTCCACACTGCACAATACCAGCCTCTACTTAGAATGTTCTGCCTTTTTTGGTGGAGTTGTTCTCTCTATTTTTCAGTCTTCCCAGAGTTATGTCTATAGGAAGGTAGACAGCTGAGAGTGGATGGATGGCTTTTTTTAAATGCTCCAGAGATTTATTTGCTACCAAATGTGGCTACTGACACAACAGATCTGAGTTATTATTGTTGTTATTCTGATTTGCTGCTGTTGCTTCTTAGCACGGTGCCAACTGGATTATCCTGCTTTTAAAATGTCACTTCAACTGTTTGAAAAGTCAGTGCAGATAATCCAAGGGGAATGACAAATCTGAAAGCTTCTTAAGAAACTTGCCAAACCCTCAATTCATCTGACAGGGAGGGGCAGCACAAAACATAGATGGGAGTGAATCAGAGAGCCATGGAATTGTTAAGGTTGGAAAAGCTCTTCAAGATCCTCCAGTCCAGCCATCCACCACCACATTCACCATTAAACCACGTCCCTGAGTGAAACATCCACATGTTTTTTGAGCACTCGCAGGAATGGGGAGTCCACCACTGCCCTGGGCAGCTTGGGCCAGGCCTTTCCAGCCCTTGCAATGAAGAAATTTTCCCACCATCCAACCTAGGCCTCACTGGGCACAGCCTGAGGCCATTTCCTCTCATTCTGTCATTACCCAGAAGAAAAGACTGACCCCAGCCTAAGGCTGAAGCAACAAGTGGTGCTCTCCAAAGGAAGCCTCAGGTGAATCCCACGTGGAGGCCACTCCTGCACTGCCTGGGCCGTGTGTCCCTGGCACTTCTCCAGCCTTTGTCTCTCCTGTCTCTGTTCACAAAGCCTGGCCAGAGAGGCCCAAGTGCAGATTGGGTTTACAGAAAGCTCCAGAAGTGCCTCTGCCTGGCAGCAGCAGGCCTCAGGAGCACTGGGGTAACTCAGGGTCAGTGCAGTGCTGAATTCACCATGAATTCAGAGGAAATTCCATGGTTGGAACTGTGCCCTCCTTCATTTGTCTTCTGCCCCGAGTGTTTCTTCTCTCTGGGCTACAGATCTAGTAGGACTCAAGGCTTTGTTTGCCTTCAGACCTTGCTTTTTTCTCCAAGTGACCTCGTGCTTCAGCTGCAGAGGAGTTCCAGACATGGAGACCCGGCCCATCCATGAAGAGCACAGGAGGGTTTCTGTTTCCAAGTGAAACTTTGCCATTTCATTTCTTCAACCATCATCCTTTCCATGATGCACACTCCCTCTCATCCACCCAGATGTCTCAGGCAGACCCTGAGGCTCCCAGAGATGGAGCTCTTGGCTTTTCCCAAGAAATCTTGGTAGGCTCTTGGAAATGGGACTGCAGAGTAAAAAGGAACTTTATTTTTTTTGTTCCATGGAAAGTTGTCGTTTTGCCTCTGGTTTCCTAAAGGAGAAATGGAAGGAAAAGTTACTTTTTTCTTAAGCTGTCAGAGTGGACAGGAGATCAAGAGGTTCAATCAGCTCTGCTGTAGAGGAAAGATGGATTGGAATAGAAGGGATGGTTTCCCCCAGGTCTGAGGAGTTCTGCTGTCCAAACGCAGAAGAATCTGACAGAGGAGTTTCTTGCTTCTTCCTTTGAGAATAACAGACTTTCCTGGCTCTCACCTTAGGAAGTCTTTTCCCCATATTCTATGGAAACAAGTTCTATGCAGTCATTCTACGTGTCTGCCTCCACCCTTGTGTCCCTCCAGCTCCCAAATAAGCATTGAGCCATTGGCTGAGCACATTGGTGGAGGAATAGAGGTCCCAGAGGGGATTATGGCCCTGATGGTTCCTTGGAAAGGGAGGAGAAAGACTCTGCCCCCGTGAAAGGGAGTCTTTAGTCAGACACCAAAGACATGGGATCACACAGGTCCCCCCAAGCGCCCCAAGTGTCAGGTTTGGCCCTCACAGCCCCTGGAGTTCACACACCCAGAGCAGGCCCTCAGGAAAATCAGCTGCCTTCCTCTGACTGAGGATCCTCACTCTTTCCCCACCACCCCTGCAACATGCAGCTCACATTTCCACTGTTAATCCTGTCCCACCATAGTTATACAAGGCACTTCTGCCATCACAAGAGTTTGTATTTTTTATTTCCAGGAAAGAGTGATCAGACAGGAGTTCCAGATACAGCCAGGAGTCAGTCTTTGGGTTTGATGCTCTGCAGAAAACAGTTTTGTACCAAGGGATAAGTTTGTACACACTCAGAGTAGCTTCTCTCTGCAGCTACAGTAAAGTTATTAGGGGTTTTGCTCATGATTCCTGCTCTAATATCACAGCATTCAGAGCATTCAGAATAATATTAATGGAAACATTGATAAACACTGTCTGCTGTTAACCCCAGAAATTCCTACAAATCTCAGGGTGCTGTGTTCTTCACAGACCAAGGGTCAAATGAAGTGAATGTGAAGAGAGTTGGATCAAATAATCCTGACTCTTCCCTGTCTGTGGCCTTGCACTGAGGCAGCCAAGGTGTGCCCTTGTGCAAACTCTCCTGCAGCTCTCCCAGGAGCTGAGTCCTTTTTGGAAAGGAAACCCAGGCTGCTCAGAGTGGGCATAGAGCAGGGATCCTCCAGCAGCAGATGGATGTTTCAGAGCAGGTGATTTGGTGAATATTTCTGCATTGCAGAGCCCTGGGTTGCTCCTTCTGGCCTCATTCAGCTCATCTGGGGAGCACCCTCAGGCCTGGCTGCTGGATTCCAGTCAGGGATGGACACTTGGGCTGCACTGCAGGGAATGGCAGGGAGGGTCTGGCCACACACCAGCCAGACTCTGCACAGGAGCTTTCAGCACACTGGGTTTTGTACAGACCTCACCCTGCTCTGTGCATGTGCACCCGTCTGTGTCTGGCTGTGTGGGGTGTGGGACCACCCAGCCAGGGGGCAGCTGCTGCCCTGAGCTCAGGGTGGGGCTAGAGGGCTCAGAAAGTCGGGTGTTTCTGCCTGGGAAAGGTGCAAATGGGAGCTGCCCATGGGGAGGGCCTGGGGAGCCCGGCCGAGCCCTCCCTTGGTGCCTGCCAGGGGAGGTGACCTGGCCATCCCACTGCCCCTGGCTGGGGCTCAGCTCTCCTGGCACTGCACAGAGATGGGGTTTCACTCAGTTCTCCCCAGCAGAGTGTTTTGAGGCATAAATGGGAATTCTTTCTCACCTATCTCAGTGGTCACCTAGAGCTGCTCAGCAGAGCAGGAGGGGCAGCAGTTCAGAAAGGCATCTCACAAGTTCACTGCTGCACTGATTTAACATTTTGCTGGCTGTGATGCCTGGAGCTGAGATATATTATCCTCTCCCTGAGCCCAGAAGGGGTCTGAGTCACACATTGCCTTTGGAGAGGTCAGACACGCTATCTGTCAGACACCTCAGTGCCTCCCTTTGCCCTTGCAGCGAGTTCACAGCAAGTGTCTGTGAGAGAAAACATTAGATCTCCAGCATCTCCTACAGGCACTAGAAGTGAGAGCACAAAACCTGTTGGGTGTGGGCACTGCACTGTGCCCAGAGCATGACAAAAGCCTGTTTCCTTTCGTTCCAGGGGAAGCTGGATGCCCTCTGGGTGCTGCTGCGGAAGGGATATGACCGCGTGTCCGTGATGCGTCCCCAGCCAGGAGACAAGGTACCAGCACCTGCAAACCCCTCCCCGAGCAGGAAACAGCAAAACCTCTGCTGCCTTTGCTTTGGGACCGAAGGCAGCCACTCCTGACAGCTCAGAAGCAAAGTCTCACTCACATCTGTCAGCTTTGCCTGCAGTTTGTGGGGTTTGGCTGTTGTGGGTTCAAGCCTGAGCTGTGCAGGGGCAGGGGCAGAAATACAGAAATAGCCTGGAAGAGCCCAGCACAATCTGCTCTTGGAGCACAGAGCTGCTCTCCACCAGTTACAGGAGAAATTCTCAGGCACAGGAAGGGATATTCCTGCATGTTTTGACAGGAGCCGAGGGAACGGCTGGAGCTGTGTCAGGGGAGGTTTAGGTTGGATATCAGGATGTTCTGTGATTCTGTGATTTTCATTCGTTAAATTCCCCTCGTGGTTGAAAATGTCAGCTAGATTAATGTCTCATGCAGTCAGTCACACACCCCTGACATGAATCAACAAAGAGCTTGGAGCTGTTTCAGGAATATATTTGTCCCAAAGTGTAAGTAACTGCAGCACTCTGAAGGCTTCAAGAAACTCAACTGCACATGAAAAATGTAATTTTCTGGTAGAGAATCACAGGCCTGTAGCATTTGGTTCCCAGTGGGTGTTTTTGTTGAATACAGGACCTTTTTGTGAATTAAAAAGTTTAATATTTTATTCCTTCTCAGGGAAGATTTGCTAAAATATCTTCACTGGTTCTGATTTCTGGGAGAAAAGTCAGGAACATTCAGATTGCTGGTGCCTGGCAATTCTCCCTCAGACACCAGATTTGAAGAATGCCTATTCTGTGGATCAGTTTTTTGACTCAACAAGCTAAAATTATTTACATGACAGATGCCACTTGCTTTTGTGCTGGGGAGAATCCAGAGCAGAGCAACCTTCCCAGTTTGCAGCAATTTCTGCTGGTGCAGCTTCCAGACGCTCCAGCCTTTGCAGTGACACACCTTGGGCTCACCCTCCTGTCCTGGAGCAGGAGCACCAGCAGAGTCAGCCCAGGTGTGATATGATGCAGTCAGTTACGATTGGTTTGTGCTAGAAAAGGTCTCTGACCTGGGCACAAAATCCAATTTAGTGTGAAAGAGGAGCTGGCTGAAAATGTACCCAGGTTTAGAGCTGCTAAAATACCTGTTCCTCTCCAGGTGACTCCTTTGGGCACTTTCCTGTGTAGATCTGAAGCACTTCCAGGCTCTTCTGCAAGGTCTTCCTCTGTGTCAACAGAGCTATGAGCTTGTTTGGCTTCTGTGAATAATGATGTGAGACAGGACATCAAACCCCTTGCTGGCAGGTTTATCCCAGTCTGTGTTTATCCTACAGCAGTGACATAACTCCCAGGTGAGGTCACCCCCAACAGCACAGGCAAAGCCAAGCTGAGAACTCGGTGAGACACTGAAATGGCTTTCATTAGTTTACACAGCTGAAATGGCAGAATTAGCTCGGGTTTTCCCCTTTCCTGTTCAGCAGAGATGTGTGGGTTTTGTTTCCCTACTTCAGATTTAGACTGAGGAGAAGCGTCCTCAGCTCAGCTGCACGACTTGTGAGTCATCTCCACCCAATACAGACATTCCCATGATATGGGTGCCCTACTTCATTTTCTCCTAGAAAGGGATTTTACTGGGCATTAGGAAGGTTGGCTTTACAAAAGTAGAGGCTTCTGTTGAAGGGACCGAGAAGGGATGAGGCAATGTTGCTGGGAACTGAACTGCCAGAAACTTCAGCTGTGCCTTGGGAGCCAAATTTGGCAAAAAGGAAAGCAAAAGGTTGCAAAAATAGTTGCAAAATTTGCACCTCACAGAATAAGGAGACTCTCAGCCCTACTGGATCCCTGCCAGATCCCTTTGTTCTCCTCTGTGCCACTGTTCCCCTAAGAGAAATTTAAATGCACGTCCAACCTTAGGATACAAAAGCTGCCTGACTCAGCCCTCTTCAAGGCTCGTGGGTTCTCCCAGGTCAGCAAACATCAAATATTATCTCATAAAACACATTCCTGCTTTGGTGGGTTCAGAAATCCAGGGGGAAGGTCAGTGCTGAGTTGATGGAATGGCAGCACAGAAACATCTGCTGGTGCTGGCTGCAGCTGCCAGTGCCCTCAGTGCACAGTCCTGGGGCACCACGAGCAGCCTGCTTCCCTTGCAAGGGAAAAAATACTAAGGAAAAGCAGCAATTCCACTGAATTTTTTTTTTAATGAAACCTGGATCTGTTGCAGAAGAAAAGGATCAGGTGTTGCACTGAAATTATGGGAAATTTCTACCTGTGTAAAGATCTGTGTGGCCAGAATCCTCCTGGAGCAGGAGATGTTGAGGGACAGGAGGCTGCATCCAACAGGTTCAGATGTTCCTGGAGATGCTGAGGGACAGGAGGCTGCATCCAACAGGTTCAGATGTTCCTGGAGGTGCTGAGGGACAGGAGGCTGCATGCAGCAGGTTCAGATGTTCCTGGAGATGCTGAGGGACAGGAGGCTCCCTTTCCTGAAGAAAGGGAAGCAGATTTCAGACTCAGTGCTGTCAAATGGGCTCCTTCATTCACCCAGTGATCAAGATAAAGAAGTGAAGCCAGATGAAAAATAACTGAAAGGCATCTCTGTTTGCTTTGGAGCCTGGAAAGGAGCTGGACTCAGTCCCAGGGTTACATCACTTTCATATATAAGCAATCCCTTGCTATAATCAGTGACTTTATCCCCTCCAGTACATGAGCTGAGCTGTTCACAGCATTCCTTGCACAGAACAAAGCACAGATTGCACCTCAAGCCCTGCATTGAGTAATTGCTGCTGTTTATCTGCTGCAGCTGCCAGGGATCTGTGGAATTGTTAGGGAAGATGTGCCCTGCCCCAAGGGTCACATCAGCCACATCATCTGTCCCAGACACTGCTGCAGAGGCAGGGACTGGCACAGCTCACACACACAGCAGAGGATAAGGTAGGACTGAAGATTCCAGTCCTCTTCTTCTCCCTGGGACCTCAGAGTGTCCCTGGGACCTCAGAGTGTCCCTGTTCATGTCCCAGGCACTTTGGTGAAGGTGGGGATGCCCCATCCTGGGGCTCAGCCCAGCAGTGCCTGGGCAGGGAGGGTGGGATCCAGGCTCAGGTGGGTTTGGAGGCAGAGCCCCAAGGGAAGGGATCCCTGGCCAGAGCCTGGCACCCCAGCCTCCTGCAGAGCTCCAGTGCCACAGCAGCAGCAGGACACTGTCACTGCTCCTGCAGCCCCTGCCAGCCCCTGGCTGCCCCAAACCAGGGAGCAAACCTTGGTCTGGGGTGCAGGAGGCTTTCAGCAATTCCTCTCCTAGCCCAGAGCAAAAGGAAAAGACAGGGATGCTCAGGGCCTGTTTTGAAGTGCACCCAGAGAGGCTGAAAGGCACAAAAAGACGATGAAATTCTGGTTTTTTGGAGTCAGACCTGGGGATAGGGGGTCTGAGGTTACCAACAGACACAGATGGTTCCAATAAGGCAAGGAAGTGAGATCACATGGGATTCCTGTGGTCTTTGCACATTTTCAAGAGGCTAGGTTTGCATTCTTGTCAGCATTAATGAGGTTATTTTTGTATTGGAAACATCATCGGAGAGAGGTGATGTAAAAATATATACATTTTTTAGTGAACTTTATCACTTTTATAATGGAATACAGGAACACTTATTTGTGCAAATTGCTCACCAGACCCAAACAATCCGTGTTTCTCTGAAGTGCCAGTGGCACTTCCTTGACAAATGTTGTTCTGTCAGGAATTTATGAGATTATCAAAATGCATTTCAAGCTCAGACTTGGCCAGAAACTCTTCAATCAGGAAGGAAACTGTTTTTTGTTATTGCATTGCATTAATTGCATTTTCATTTTGTGCTTGAATAGGTGAATATAGATAGAAAAGGGTATAAAGAGAGGAAAGGTATAACAAAGCCATGTGTAATTATGTGCAAAGATGCATCCTACCCAATTTAATGAACACTGAGGGAGAAGAGCTTTTTTGGGAAGTTTCCTGGTGGAATCACAGCACGGTGTGTCCCAGTGCCAGGGCTCTGGTACAGATTGTGGTTGGTTGTGATGAGAGGGTGAGGCCACCAAAGACATGGAAATGTCCCCATTAAAATAATCACAATTGTTCTTTTCACTAGGAAAGGGAAATGTGTGTGTGCATGTGCTGACATAAAAATTGGTCAGTATACAAACAGAGCAGTCAGGGTAAGAAATAAGACATTTACAGCCAAACCTCCTGAACCTTCACCATGGAAAAGCTGTGTCTCTATTTCTGGCAAATCCAAACTCTTAGAAAATTAAGTCTCCTTTCCTTGCTTCCCCTCCTGCTGGAGAATGCTGTGTACTTGCAAAGACCAATCTGGGCAATAGCTCGTCTCTCACTTCCCACACAGTGCTGAAATGCAAGGAGACTAAACCTGAGCTGGGAAGGTTGGGACAGTGCTGCCACACACCCTGGGGCCTCGTGGTGCATTCCTGTGCTCCAGGTGCCAGCTAAAACCAAACCCATCGTGCCAGGGGCTGTGCAGGTGTAAATTAAACCAGGAATTCAGCTTTATCCAAGGCTTGGAAAAGGGGAAAAGTATGTGCAGCTAGAGGGAGAACCACTGGGATACTGTGGTGGGACTAATTCAGCTGAACTCTAAACAGGGGAGCTGTGAGACCAGCTGGAATATTCTGTTAATGTGCTTCAAATCCTCCCCTAACCACAAGGAACAGTTTTTCTTGCTAGTTCATTTTCCCATGTGCAGCTCCCATGCAGCTTCCAAAGAGGAAATTAGGAGGAAATTCTTCCGTGTGAGGGTGGGGAGGCCCTGGCACAGGGTGCCCAGAGAAGCTGTGGCTGCCCCTGGATCCCTGGCAGTGCCCAGGCAAGGCTGGACAGGGCTTGGAGCAGCCTGGGGCAGTGGAAGTGCAGCCATGGCAGCCATGGCAGAGGTGGCACTGGATGGGCTTTAAGGTATTTTCAAACCTTCCCATGGCTCTGTGAAGAGAGTTCTCTGAAACCATGAAGTGTGTTTTATTATTGAGTAGCCACAGTGAAGGGTGATGGGCATGGCCAGGTATTACTGATTAATGAGGGACATCACAAAGCACACAAGCAAAATCTGGAAAAATCCCCTGGCTCCGGCCTTATTTTGAATTAGGAGCCTCGTTTAGAGACAAAGAAATTCAGATACAAGGTAATTGTCTGACTTCAGTGTCATGAATGGAAAACTCCTCCTAAACAAAGAGCAGAAAGCAGGAGATGGGATTTCAAATCCCCCTGGGCTGAACACCAGACATGGTCCCTATTCAGACCTGAGAGTAAAACCAGCTGTGCAGCCCCCAGGTCACCCCTTCACATGTCCCTGTGAGGATTCTTGTCCCTGCAGACCCAAAGCCACCCAGGCACTAACAAGGAGCTGCTGTTTAACCCATCCCTACGTCCCAGCTCACAGATTTCCCTGATTTCCCAGGCAGCAGAGCCTGAGAACAAACCCGTAACCTTTCCACACATTCTGCTGCAGTGTGGTTTTCCATTAACAGCCATGGAAAAGTTAACCCAAACATTAGCTCTTTTTCCTGGAACTACCAGCTCCAAAGCCAAAATCTGCTCCTGCAGAGTGCTCAGGGCTGGGGGAACAAAACAGAGCTGGCCCTTGAGGCAGCTCCTAAAGGGTCCAGTCAAACCTGAGCCAGGGCAGGATTTATCCCAGACTAAATTCAAAGTTATTCCTTTAATATTGATGTCAAAAGCCAAGTCCCAGCACCAGGGACTGTGGGGATGGGAATTATCCCTCACCAAACGCTGTAGGAATTATTCCTCACCAAGCACTGTAGGAATTATCCCTCACCCAACCCTGTAGGAATTATTTCTCACCAAGCACTGAGGAATTCATGACCAAAAGGAATTACTCCTCACCCAATGCTGTAGGACAATACTCAGTGGACAGTAATTCCCACTCCCTCGAGCTATTGCCACTGCTAGGGTGATTGTCCTGAGTCATGGAAGGTGAAAACACCCATCAAAGCTGTGTTCTCATGTTCACATCTTGGAAAATCCTGTCCTGAATGCTGCCCTGTCCTCTGCCCAAGCTGCAGGCAGAGAAATCTCCTCAGGTCACTGATTTCTGGAGACTGGGGCTCACTCTGTGTTTGCCTCTGCCCTTGGTGAGTTGTTCCAGTTGCTGCTGCCAAAAGAATGTGCTTCATTTTTCATTTGAGTTTTTCTCTCTCCTCCTCGTACGCAGTAGGTTTTGTTACTCAACCCCGAGGTGAAAGGTTCCAGCCTGGCTGAGGTTTTGGTGCAGGTGAAAGGTTCCAGCCTGGCTGAGCTGTGTCTCTGATGTGTCACTCAGTTTCCCCCACCCTGAACCACCTCTTTCCAGAAAGGCAGCAGGAAGAGCCACCAGATCTTCCTGGAAATGACACCCTCCAGGAATGAGCCAAAAGCAGCTCCTGCAGAAGCCATCAGGGCTCTGCTGACATCCACGGGCCCACTCATCCCTGGGACAGCCACAAGCACAGCCTGGGGCCATTGAGCTCATTCCCACGCTGGAGTTTGGCAGGGCAGCAGCCTGGATCATCTCGTTTCACTGCTTTTTGGAGGGTTTGCTCTGATTGTTTCCTCCTCAGCAGTTCCCCCAGCTGGGTCAGCTCCTCGTGGGGTGGTCAGAGAGGTCAGGCCCCAGCAGGGGGGGGTTATCAGGGTGTGGTGAGTCTGGAGAGCTGGACACGGATAAGAGGTGATGAATAAACTTATGAGTAGGATTGGAGGTTGGATTGGCAGAACAACCCTGTGCTGTGGGCCCTGAGATGCAGAGTCCCATATGCATAGCTATAGACATTATATGTTCATATTTATATTTCTATTTATTTATAAACTTCAGTCATAGCAAACATTACTGTACTGATGCTCTACATAAGCTCTTGTTTATTTAATTATTTTAAATTCTTCATTATGTTTAGTTCTTTTCTTCAATTAGTCCAGCTTTTGGGTTGCTTGAAGAGAGCAGGATTGTGTAAATACCAATATAAACTATTGCTTTAATGTCTGGATAGGTCAAACCGTATTAAGGCATTGAAGAAGGTTAGGTGGGTTTACTGCTGATTTTTCCTGCTGAATTCAGGCAGGATTCTTGTGTGCAGTGGAGGAAGCTGCCCCTGGTAAAGCTGGAGCTTGGTGCATGTCACTCATCACCAGTTCTGATGTTTATCCTCCTCTTTTGGGGTAAATCCCACCTTCTCACTGGCTTCAGAAGGAAACACCATTTTGTAGCAGTCTATTCCTGGGAGTTAAAAAGTCAAATCTAGGCTGGTGAGACCTGAGAGAAGATTGGATCTTGCTCCAAACCTTCTCACCTGCAGAGCTTTCAACAAAATCTTTTCAGGTAAACCATAAGAGCCCCTCAGTTTCAGTGCTGCCTCTGCAATAGGAGACCAGCCCCATCGGAGTGATTACTTTATCAATGCAAGTCTTCCTCCTAATTTGGGAGAAAACAGTTCAAGTTCCCAGTTTTTTATGTACTGAGTGGTCAAGGTGGCAGGACTACCTTGGGAACAGCAGGTTTTGTGAGCAAGGCTGAGACAGGCTCTGGATTTAAAAACAAGACACAGATGGGAATGGTTTTGGTGTTTGGGGGTGTTTTGAGACAGATTCAATGCTCCTGGGGTAAGAGGCACAGAGGCAGCCAGGTGATCACCCAGCTGTGCTGCAGGACCCAGGCTGAGCCCAGGCTCACTCAGGCTGAGCCCAGGCTGCCTGACAAAGCGCAGGGGAGAGTTAAGAGCTTCCTAAAACTGTCCCAGACCCCTCGGTGTGATTTAGAAGGCAGCAGGCTGCCAGCTCAGGTTTGCATGCAGGGATAGTTCAAGCTGACAGGATCCTGCCTTGTCACAGAATCCCCCTGGCAGCTGGGGGTTACCTTGGCAGGGGTTCAGAGCAGAAAACCCCTGTGAGCCCCAGGACCAGCGCTGATCTCAAATGACAGAAGGCTGGTGGGAAGGTTACTCATTTGGCCAGGGCCTCCTACAAGTTTATGTGCATGCTTGAGTGAGAATTAGGTATCAGATCACAAGCTGTTTATTCAATTTCTTTCCTCCTTCCCCCCCCCCCCCCCGCCTTTTCCGTCTTCTCTTTCTTTCTCTTTTCTTTATTTCTTTATTTCTGTATTTCTTTTTATTTCTCTCTTCCCCTTCTTATAACAACAGGGTAAACGGGGATTTTGTTTATGGAAAGTCTGAATTGCTCATGACCCATACAAAACAACATTAAGGATCATATCTTTTCCAGGGCCTCTCTTTAAACCAGGCAAAAGAAGCCAGTCCCAGTGTTTTATGATCTTAAAATGTTGATATTTTTCCAGGTATTAATTCCAGCTTGATAGGAAACCAAGAGAAACAGAAACATTTTTCATCTTTGCTTCAGAAAAAATGCTCTCCATCTTCCTCTGTAAAAGAGAGATCTCCTGGGTCCTGGGGAGGGCAAGAACTGCCCTGGGATCCCTTCCCTGTCCTGAATTCCCTCTTGGCTGTGCCATGTCCAAGCTTCTCCCTGAGCAGCTGGAGAGCAGGGCTGGAATGGAAGTGAGGAAAAAGCTTCCTCCTGGTCTGAGTCCTGCTGGGATGGGGCTGCAGAGAGAGCTGGGCAGAGAAAAGAGAAATACTGCAGTGTCCCAGGAGAAGGGCCTGTCCTTCCCAGGCTGGATTCAGCTGGACATTGCCACAGGGTCCCTTCCCAGGGTGGATTCAGCTGGACACTGCCACAGGGTGCATTCCAGGGCTGGATTCAGCTGGACATTGCCACAGGGTCCCTCCCCAGGCTGGATTCAG
>JAHLSL010000233.1:444747-456610 GCA_025920805.1 Petroica traversi | reverse complement strand
TGGGCTCCCAGGATGGGCTCCCAGGATGGGCTCCCAGGATGGGCTCCCAGGCTGGGCTGGGCTCCCAGGCTGGGCTGCTGAGGGCACTGGGGCTCAGGGAGGGGTTTGGGGCTCTGCTGGCACAGAGCCTTGGGAGTAGCTCGGTGTGGGGCAGGGACGTGGGGCAGCTGCAAGGAGCTCAAGTGAGGAGTCCTGGCCAGGCCATTTCCAGGGATTTCTCTTCATTTTCTGCAGAGGCTGCTCCATCCTGGCTTTGTCCCTCTGGACAATTCCAGCCCAGGGAGCCCAGATGGGCTCAGGGAACAGCCCTGGCTGTGTCTGGGGGCTGTTCTCAGGGCTCTCCCTGCAGGTAAATCCTGCTTGTTCCTCATCCTGGGAAAGCTGAGGAGTTCCTCAGTAGGCAGGGGAAAAAATTGCTTTTTGCCCTCTACATTTGGCAGAGAAAGCCTCCTCTGAGTCACAGATAAGGGTTTGTGTTGGGCCGATGGAAACACCAGGGGGACTCAGACAGAGCATCCTCTCTGAGGGTGTAATGCATCTTTTCATTTCAGAAACAGCTATAAAAGAACTTGTAAAAATAACACGAGCTGTAAAATAAATCATCCTGGATGCAGACAGTGGCTGAAAGTCTGCAGCACGCTGCCAGAACTTTTAGATTATTTAAGTATTTTTTAATAGTCAAATGTTTTGAAGGGTCCTTCCTGGTAATGTGGGAAGGAAAAATATCTTGGAAAGGTGCAGAGCAGGAGGGAAAATGTTTTCTCATGCCACAAGGTCAGTACAGCTGTCCCCCAAAGTGAGGTGTCCCTGATGGTGGAGGACTTGTCCCCTCCACCCAGGGGACATTCTGGCTCATGCTGGATGTGGCCAGAGCTGCAGCCTGAACAGAGAATTCTGCAGTTCCTCACAGCCTTTAAATCGTGGGGCCTTTTCCAGAGCTGCAGGAATCAACAGGGATGGAGAAACCATAGCGTGCAAAAATACCACAGGGAGTGGAAAACTGAACTTAGCAATGAGGTAACTCCTGCTCTCAAGAAGAAAAGCTGGGGATTTCTAAATTCTACTTTTCAGCCCCATCTCAAATCCTCCCTGGCACCTCCTCTTGGTGTGAGAGCCTTCAGCTGCCTCCAGGAGATGCTTTGTGCTTCTCCCCTGCCTGTGAGAGCCTGTGGTCACTGTGGGCTCAGCGGGGAGCAGGGGTATGGGGATCCTTTCTCGAGGTATTTCTTACTCAATGGAAAGTCTCTGGGAAAGGAAAAGCCAGGCAGAGGCAGGGGATGTCTGCATTCCTTCAGTCTGTTGCTGGTGACATGTGAAATGTGAGCACCTCTGGCCTTGGCGAGCTCTGCCTGCCTGTCAGCATCCCATGGAATATCCCAGCTCCTGTGGCTCTGACCTGTGTGCTCAAACCTGCAGCTGCTGGAAAGAAAAGCTGGGAAAAACCCTCTGGGAAAGTGAGAATTTTGGACTCTGCAGTGCCTGGGTTCAGACAAAATAAAAATTTCTGTACATTGCAGATGCTCTGGACTGAAGGGCCTGAGGAGGAGGCTGGGATTGATTCCCAGGTTTTATTTGAAGTGTGGGCACTTGTGAGCCCCTGAATACCTGAAATAAAAGGATGAAAGGATGAAACACCTGGAAATGCCCTCCCCACGTGCAGGGCCTCCCCCTCCCTGCTCCAAAGGGCTGCAGTAACCCCAGCAACAGCAGATGTGGAAAAACAACACTGGCAGTGAATGGGGGTATTTTTAGCTGTGTCTGAGGCAGGGCAGGCAGGGGAGCCAGCCTGGGCTGCAGGGGCAGCATTCCAGGGACTGCCAGAGCTCATCCCACGGGACAGAACTTGGGAATTCCTGCTTTGGTGTGAACTTGAGAGTTGTTCACTCTTTTTGGGGTAGGATGAGTGTCTGGGGGTGCGCGATGCTCAAAGTGATCCCAGCTGCCTGTGCCACAGCCTGACATGGAAACTGGAGACATCTCTAGTAGCTGAAGATGTACTGAAATAACTGCAGCAGCATCAGACAGCCTCTTGTTTGTTTTTTTAAGCAGTCCAGCTCAGAAGGTCAAATTCTGAAGTCATCCTCACTTGTCTGCCCCTGCCTGTCCCTGTCTGGGGTGGCTCAGTCCAGGCTGCTCCCCCAGCCTGAGATAACCCAGCAAAAATAATCCACTTGCAAAATAAAATAAGCCTGTTTTTTTCATTAAAGAAGGATGTGGAGGCAAATAACCTGCCCAGGGTGAGAGAGGGAGCTGCTGGCAGAGCTGTCACTTGTGCCCTGCGTGCTCCAGGACACTCCTGTGACAGCAACTCCTCCTCCAGACATGACAGCAAAGCCTTGCTTGCTCTTTGCAGCTGCAGGAGAATCTCACAAGATGCTTTTTTGGAGGCTGAGGAAATCTGCATTGACCCAGATAAGGCAGGAGGGGCTCAGGCTGTGGGGTTGGGCTTTGTCCCTCACTGACAGCCCTGAGGAGCAGGGGCTGTGCCTGGAGGCAGCTGCTGGAGGTGCTGGGGCTCCCTGCCCTCCCTGCTCTGCAGGGAAGTTTTGTGCAACAAGGACTGCAGCCTTTGGCCTTCCCTTTCTGCCCCTTCCAGATTAATCCTCCCTACAGCAGCTTGGCTGAACCAGGCACGGGCTGAGCCAAGTGTGGGACCACCCAGGCCACTGGGGCACATTCTCACATTCCCACAACACAAAACTAAATAAATATGAAACAGACCCAAATGTGAGAGAGGGAAAAAAAGAAGGCACAAACTGCTGGGAAACAGCCAGAGAATGCATGCATTGAGAAGGATAAACACAGACCTTCCTGGAGAGCTGCAGGTAAGGGATCCTGCTGGCTTGAGGGATCTTTGGTCACTCAGTGTCAGCAGGCAGAGGTCGTGGAGCACCACAGATAATTCACAGTGAACCCAAATCTGGGCTTGGAGAAGGAACAGGAGCTTTGCAACTCCGCCAGCTCTGAGCTCCCGCAGCAGAGCAGTTCTGGAACCAGCTTGGACAGTGATTTATCACCAGTTTGATGGGGAAATGACAGAAATCACTGCTGGGATTGCCAGGGAGAGAGGAAACTTCCCACTGGCCCCGGGGTGAGACACAAGGGACACCAGGGACATGGTACACGAGGGACACAGGTGGCACATCCAGGAGTGTGCAGGGCAGAGCTCCTGAGCTTTTCCTGGGAGATCTTTACTTCCCCATGTCTGCTGTGGTATTTAGGGGAGGAGGATGCTGAGTCCCCAGGGGAAATATTTTCATTTCCCTACAAAGTAATTCAGATCCATGCTTTAAACAAGGGAGCTTTATTTGTTGTATTTTATGTTGTATTTGTCTGAAAACAACAGCAAATTATTTATCTGAAAAGAATATTTACTGAAAACTGTGGTCTGGCCAAAACAGAAAAATAAACCACTTTTTCTCCCTTGTCTCTGCCCCTTTCTGGGGGGCCCCCCCCCCCCCTTGGTTTTTACCAGAGGCCTTTTTAAGGTCTAATGTATTTTTCAAGCTGACGACTGTTACTTTATGCCCTGCTGCAGACATTGAAAGCCAAGGCAGGGTCACATTTACAGACAGGCTGATGGATCCCTTCTCCAGAGGCCTGATCTCATGGCTGGAGGCTGTGGGATGGTTTCTCTGAGTGATTCCTCCTCAGTTATCTCAGTGACAGCTGGAAACAGCCTGGTCCTGCAGAGATGGGCTCCTTCTGCACAGGAGCTCTGCTGCCGCCATGAGCAACCCTGATCCTGGTCCTGATCCTGGTCCTGGTTCTGGCCCTGGTCCTGATATTGGTCCTGGTCCTGGTCCTTGGTTCCTCCCTGCTGCAGAGAATTCCCAACAGCAGCTAAAGGAGTTCAGTGCAATCCTCTTGAGTAATTCTGAGCTAAACCACCAAAGTGGAGTTCATTCAGGCTTGGAGTTCATTTGGGGTGGCTGCAGCAGTGTCCCTGTGCCTGTCAGGGAATTATCTGAAATGTTCCTTTCCCTGTGCTCCCCGCTGTGATTGGAGAAAATGCCTTTGGATTCAAGTGGTGCCAACTCCTTCTGGGCTCGGCTGAGCTTGCACAGACCTCGGAGAGAGGGGACACCCATGGGGACAGGGGCCCGTGGCAATGGGGACTTTGGGGGAGCCTCCCCCGTGGCTGCAGGGGAGGGCAGAGCAGGGAGCTGCTCGTGTCCCTCACACCCCCGTTTAATCCTTTCCCCTCCTCTTCCCATCTATTTCCTGCCCAGAAATTCCTGACTGCCTTTTCCCTTCCTCTCTGCTGCTGTTGGAATGTGATTTAATCGCAGTGAGGTCCGCGGGGAGACAGCGAGGCAGCATCATCTGCACTGGGTCTGTCTGTCTGTGTGTCTGTCTGTGTGTGTGTCTGTCTGTCTGCCTGCAGCCAGCTCGACGATAAATCCCTGCACTGGAGCCTCAGGATGTTGGTTTGGGCTGGGTTTGTTCCCTCCTCCTCCCCCTGTGCAGCAGGGAAGGGCCGAGCTGTGGGACGTTCGTGCCGAGCCCGGAGCGCTGCACTTTGTGATGCACGAACGGATCCCAGAGCTGCTTCCCGAGGTCCAGGGAATGAGGAGGAGCTGCTGGAGGAGCTCAGGGATCTCCGGCCCAGGGAGGAGAGGATGCTGGAGGAGCTCAGGAAGAGGGACGGGGATACTGGAAGAGCTCAGGGATCTCCAGCCCAGGGAGGAGAGGGTGCTGTCTCAATCAGCAATTTCTCAGAGCTGCTCCCGTCTGCAGCAGGAGTGGAGCTGCTGATGAGGAGCAGGAGGGGCTGGGCCAGCCCTTGGACACGCTCTGCACTTTGGTTTTGTGCAAAAAGCACCAGAGCTTTTCCCAGCTTTGCTCTGTCAGACCAATTAAGGCTGCTGCAGCCTGGAACATTTTGGCTCCGTGTTAATTTTTTAAATGCACTTCCATCACAGGAGCTGACTCATTTGGGCTCCCAGACCTCTGCATCCCAAACGGGCTGGGGGTTTTCTCATCTAATCCTGTGGAAGGTTTTCTCTACTCCAGGAGCTTTCTGTGGACATCTCAGTGGGTTTTGGGATTAGATTGGGGTATTTGGGGTAACTGTCCTTGTCCCCATGGGTCTGGGGTCTGAACAAGATGCAAGAGTGTCCAGCCAGGCTCTTGTGACAAAGCCACCACCACCACTGGAGGCCCAGCCCTCAGGCTCTGTCTGAAGGAGAAACAAGGGGGGGACATTCGAGTCCAAGCCCTCAGAACTGTCACTGAACTGTCACAGAGCAGGGAAAGAAGGGGAACAGGGAGGGGAGCTGAACTTGGCTTTGTTTCCTGGGCTGCAGAAGACAAGAAGGGAAGGAAGCATCCCAGAACAGACAGATTGGCATTTCCAGAGCAGAGAACTCTGCTTTGGGCATTTGCTCTAAAAACCAAGACAATCTTTGGAGACTTTTATTGTTCAAAACCTACAAACAAGACAAGAACTCCAGTGCAAGACTCAAGCAGCAAGCGGTGACACCTCTGGGTGTGTCACCCACCCAGGGGTGGCTCTGGGCTCTGTTCAGGACTGAACACCCACATTTAGGGGGCTGGGCTGAGCCAGGGGGGTGTCACCCTTGGGATGGCATCACCTCAGTGCCAATGCCACCTTTGGGTTGGTGTCACCCCTGGAATGGTGTCACCCTGGAGATGGTGTCACCTCAGGGCAGTGTCACCCCTGGAATGATGTCACTCCAGGGCAGTGTCTGGCTGTCCCTGCTCACCCCTGGCTCCTGCTCCTCGAGGCCCTCGGGCGCTGCAGCAGCTCTGGGGGCAGTGCTGGTGCTCAGTCTCTGGAGGCAGCGATGCGATCGACCTGCAAGAGGGATGGCAGCCATAAAAACAACAGCTCTGGGGACAGGAATGATCCCTGCAAGAGGGATGGCAGCCATAAAAACAACAGCTCTGGGGACAGGAATGATCCCTGCAAGAGGGACGGCAGCCATAAAAACAACAGCTCTGGGGACAGGAATGATCCCTGCAAGAGGGACGGCAGCCATAAAAACAACAGCCCTGGGGTGGGGCCCCTGTCTGTCTTGGGTGGGGTCCTGTGGGGACATCCTTGAGCCACTGAACTCATCATGGGGTCCTGTGGGGACATCTTTGAACCATTTAATCCATCCTGGAGTCCTGCAGGGCCATGCTTGAGCCCTTTCATTCATCCCCAGAGGCACTGGATTCACCCAACACCTCAGGCTCTGTCTGAGCGTTCCTGAGGGCCCGAGGGAGGGGACGAGGCAGTGCCAGGCTCAGGTGGGGAGGAGGAGGATGAGAACTGCAATCCTCTGTCAGTAGGGGCTGTCACACACGTTCACGGGGACACAGAAACCTGTCCCTCCTCGTGGTTTGGCTCGGGGGAAATTTTTCCTGTGTACACAATTCCCAGCTTTGTGCAGTTCTGAAATCCCCCTCGAATTCCAGTGGGTGGTGGCTGGAGGCTCGGGCTCAGCGTGGTGTCACCAGGGAGTTTGGGGTCACCCTCTGAGCATGGACACCCTGTCCTGCTGTGGGGCTCCTGTGCCTGGAGGTTCCTCAGGCAGGGCCAGCGGGGGCTGCTCGGGCAGAAGGGAATTTTCATTGCCAGCAGCTGCAGGGCTGGGGAGAGGAGCTGCTGCAGGAAATGGCAGCAGGAATGTGAGCCCCTGACCCAGCTCAGTGGCCGTGACCACAGGGGCCACTGTGTCTGTGCTGCTCTGGTGCTGCAGAGGAGCTCTTGTGGCTTTTCCCACCATTCCTGCACTGCGAGGTGGCTTTGGTTACTCAGCCGTCTTCAGGCACATCCCTGGGGTTTGCCAATGTCCCCCGTGCAGGCCGAGCTCCAGGTGCCACCAGCACCCAGCTGGGAGTCGCAGGACAGGACCCGGGGACAGCTGGCACGGGCAGGGAGGGGAGGGGACACAGCCAATCCTTCCTTCGAGGGACTCACGGACAGGAGAGGCTGTGCCACCCCTGCAGCACCCGCGTGTCCCCTGCCCTGCCCTGCCCTGCCCTGCCCTGCCCTGCCCTGCCCTGCTGGGGACACGGAGCTGGGCAGGCACAGCCGGACCGGCCACTCCGGCCGGGAGACTCCGGCCATCCCCTCCCTGCTGCGGGTAATGCTGGGGAGAGGGGGAACCCCAGGAGAGGGAGGGGATGGAGGAGAGGGAGGGGATGGAGGAGCAGGGGGAGATGAGGGGAGCAGGGAGGGAACGGAGGAGCAGGAGGGGATGAGGGGAGCAGGACAGGATGGAGGAGCAGGAGGGGATGGAGGAGCAGGGAGGGGATGAGAGGAGAGGGAGGGGATGGAGGAGCAGGAGGGGATGGAGGAGCAGGGAGGGGATGGAGGAGCAGGGAGGGGATGAGAGGAGCAGGACAGGATGGAGGAGCAGGGAGGACACAGCTGCTCCCCTGCAGGTTCTCCAATTCCTGCTCTCAGCAGGAGCTGCTGCAGAACTTTGGTGCAGCTGGGCTTTGCCTGTGCAGGTAATTTGGTAATTTTGTCCTTGACAATGACTTTGGGTGAGCTCTCCCAATTCTGGCCAGGCCTCCCGTGCTGGCCCCATCCTGCACATGGTCCCCGTGTCCTGGGGAGCCCCAGCTCAGGGCTGTGGTGGCACTGTAAGTGTCCCAGAGTGTCCGGGCTCGCTGCCTTGCAGGATGCTGGGTCCCTGCCCGCCACAGCCCGTTTGGTTCAGGTAGTTTCCATAGGAATTTGTAACGACCATGGGAACACATTTTATCTGACCTACACAAAAAAGAATGAGCCTGAGGAGGGGGAAGCAGTCCTGTCCTGGCTGATTTCTGGGTCTGACTTTCCTGGGGGGCTGGGTGACCTCCTCAGCACCCAATGCACCATCCTGAAGCAGCTTTTGTCCTTCCCAGTGCCTGTGCTGTATTCCAATAATAACATTGGATAAATGCATGGAAATGGGTCAGAAATGGCCTCTTCTCACAGAGCAGGTTTGGGGTCAGGCCTGCAGGAAAAGCTTTTCTGTCTGAGAAAAGCCTGTCCAGGAGCTCTGCCCCAAGGGGAGTGGGTCCATCCAGGTCTGGCTGTGCCACCAGGGCAGGAGCTGAGGATTTGGGAAAGGATAGTGATGTCCCCTGTCCTGGAATGCACTGGACTGTGCAGGGCTCAGCTGGAACTGGCTGGGGGATTCCCATCCCTGTGCAGCATTTTTCTGTTTCCCTGGATGTCCTGTCAGCTGTCACTAAAGCTGAGGCCCTTAAAGGCCCCTGGCTGCTGCTCTGAGTGCTGAACACGGGTGGGTGTTGTGCCTGTAAAGCCAATTCCCAGTCACCAGGGTGCTGTTTCACACGGGTTTGTGCTGGAGCCACCCTCCTTGGAAAAGCAGCCACGGGATTTCAGAAGCTGTGCAATGTGGGTAACACTCACTGAGCACTGGCCAGCTCTGGACTGTGCTGACTGAGGCTGTCTCCGTGATAGAAAAGGGGTAATTAAATTAGAATTAAGGTACAGAAACAGTTCTGCCTCAGGGGGATTTCACAGGCTTTCTTGTGGAGTGTTAAAAATCACAGTCAGGAAAGGGCAGGTGAAATTTGAAAAATGAAATACAGGCTGAATCTGTGACCTGCAAACAGCTTGGCTGGTCAGGAGAGGGGCGAGTTAAGCCCTGAAGTTTTCTGCTTTGTACACCCAGCCCTCAGATTCTACAGGGGTCACACCTGTTCTTAATGGATTTAACTGAAGACCAGTAATTCCGTTTGTTTAATGTAGGGCACTTGATTTTATTCAAAGGGTGAAATACAAAAAAAGTAAGCAAAGAGACAAAACCCAAATTATAAAACACTACAGACAAAAGTAAGACATCTTCTGCATCCAGCACACGACAGGAACACGGTACAGTCTGGTCCCCACAACCCAAGCCAGCTGGATATGTACAGCAGAGGCAGAGAATCTACACGGGAGGAAATGTGGGTTTGCCACTCAAATGTCTATTTACAGAAACTGAATTGAAGGCAAATAGTTTTCTTTCCTTTTTTTTTTTTTTTTTTCAACAAAAATAATTCTGTTTTTTTTTTTTTCTGTTTCTGATGAAGAGGAGGGACTCCATGCTTTGAGGCAAGTTTGGTACATTCAGGTAGGATCTAAAATTAGCCACAGCTAAACACTGACGTGCTACATAAGCTACTTAATTTCAGTCCCTCCTTCCATCCACCACGGCCACCAGGCACCTGCTGGTGGCACCTGCTGGTGGCATCAAGGGCTCCTAGGGACAGCCAGGGAGGAGAAAGACCAATTCTGCACTGGTGTGGGATTGATTTGTGTCTTTAGAGGCTTCACTCTGCAGCCCAGCCAGACCTCGGGGCCTGGGCTGGGCTTCAGGCTCCAGACTGAGGGTTCTGTGTGAGGCCCACGAGCTCCATCCCACGGGGCTGGGAAAGGCTCTGAGTGACGTTTTGGCTCTCAGAGGGTTGAGCCTGACCCAACTCAGGGTGTACAGGCAGCTTTTTGGACAGAAGGGCATTCCCACCTCACACAGGAGATGGCCCTGCCCAGGGACAGCCCCCAGGCTTTTGGGAAGAATGTGCACAGACAGTGCTGACTATGACAAATCTGGGAAAAAATTGCCCACAGCCCTTCTGCAGCAGAGTCAGGGAGGAAAAAAACCTTTCTGGCTGCAGCTTATTCCATGTGCAGCTCAACTTCCGTGCATGTGGAATCTGTCTGAGAACTGCTGGGCAGAAACGTGTGCTGAGCTGGGAGCTCTCTGGTCTTTGGTAATTAAACCCCCCTAGACCTCAGGACTTCCCTTTGAGTCTCTGCAGGTGAGGAACAGAGTTCTTTACACCAAAATAAACTGTGACCAAAGTGGGCAGGAATAGGAGCTGCTACTCCAGGTGGCAAAGGCCTTGATCTGTATTTTGTATTTACCTGTGGCTCAATTTTAGAGACAGGGCTACTGAATTTTTCAACACCTCAGTGAGGAAGGAGAGAATTTTACTGGCTCAGTAAGCAAAACATTCATTTGGGAGAGCAGAAGACTGACTCGCTGTTAATAAATACCACGAGACATCCTAAAAGTTTTCTAAGGAAAAGAGAAACATCGTCTGTTCATCGAAATGCAACACGTGGACAAAATGAGGTAAGGAAAGCTAAAAAGAGTCCTTTGTACATTCTCACTTCACACTGCATGGCAACAACAACAACAAGATGCTTAACAGGGTCCCTGCCACACTGAGCAGAGAAATTCTTCATAGAGGTGAGCTCCAGAGCATCCTCTGAGCCTGAGCTACAGCATCCAGCAGCCTCTCTGGCCCAGCTCCGAGCCCTCAGTTTTGGCAGGCAGGGTTTGACATTCCCGGCATTTGCTGGCAGGAGCAGGGGGTGGGCACTGCCTGTTCCCCTGACCCATCAGTGCCCCCAGCTACAAGGAACAGGATTTGTGTGGCACAGCACAAACCCAGAGAGCTCAGCACCATCCCTGTGGCTCCACTGTCATTCTGGATGTTTCTAGCTCAGACTCCTGTTCTTTGGTCCTCTTTGTACACAACTTTCACAAATGTGTGACAGCCTGCACTAACAAACCTCTACTGAGCAGCAGCTCGTGCTCACAGGGGTGTCTGCCCCCCTGCCCACGGGCAGCCCTCTGTGCAAGGCAGGCTAAAAGCAATGCTGGCTGCAGGGGAAAAGGGCATTAAATAATTCCCTCGTGGGGCTCTTTCACAGGAGATCCCCTTCTGAGAACAAAGGATGGGACACTGCACATCCCTGTGCCAGGGGACCCAGCCTGCATCCAGCCCTGCACAATTCCCCTCAAGCAAGCTGGTGGGAGGAGGAGGAGGAGTTGCCTCCCACCTGTCAGCACTGAACACACCTAAGGACAATTGTCATCCTCCAACGAAGCAGGGAGGGCTACAGGTCATATTTAGGCACAGCTGACACAGGGCAGTGCCTCACACAGCATTTGCTTCACTAAAATGCAGCATTTACTACTTTGTTCTTAAACAGACACTGGCAGCACAATGTGTTCATAAATTAATGGTCTGAACATGACAGATTAATAAACACAAACACTGGCTTTGAGAAGCTGTTTCCAGGCACGCAGCATTTCATTCTCATAATGAAACTGAGCCTTGAGCTGACACTGAATTGAGTGAAACAGTCTCTGTGGGTTTACACAAAGCAGAATTGCTACAGAGTCGTTGGGAGTACCTTGCTGAGAGCAGCCAGGGACCAGCCTGGGTCATGGCTGCTCAGCACTGGCCCCCTGTGCCAGGGAACTGGGGTTTGCAGGGCACTGGCACTCCCCAAGCACTGCATTTGCTAAAGCCATTTTTCAGGGGCAGTAAATGACCTGGAATATTCACCAGCACCACTTTATAGCTTGTGGCATGGTTTTACGGTGCCTGTGTAAAGCTAATTCAAAACCCAGCAAGACGGGAAGAAATTCACCTTTTTGCATTAGGAAATGCATAAAAACTGCCCTTTGATGACTCTGGAGAAGTCAGATTTTGAGTCCTGAAAGTGTATTTTTTGTGTCATTTCTGATTCTCTTCAAGCTCGTTATTGAAATATTACCAAGGCATTTATTTTTGCCCTTCAATCTCAAACCAGCTGAATTTGACACAAGTCACATAAGAGCTGCTGCTAAATAAACCCCAGTCACTCAGGAGTGTCACACACCCGGGTCACTCAGGAGTGTCACACACATGGACAGGTCACTCAGTGTGTCACAGTCCTGGGTCACTCACATGTGTCACACAGCTGGGTCACTCAGGATTGTCACAGTCCTGGGCCACTCAGGTGTGTCACAGTCCTGGGTCACTCAGGAGTGTCACACACCCAGGTCACTCAGGGTCACTCAGGAGTGTCACAGTCCTGGGCCACTCAGGTGTGTCACAGTCCTGGGCCACT
>JAHLSL010000233.1:423143-444737 GCA_025920805.1 Petroica traversi | reverse complement strand
GTGTCACAGTCCTGGGCCACTCAGGTGTGTCACAGTCCTGGGCCACTCAGGTGTGTCACAGTCCTGGGCCACTCAGGAGTGTCACAGTCCTGGGCCACTCAGGAGTGTCACAGTCCTGGGTCACTCAATGTGTCACAGTCCTGGGCCACTCAGGAGTGTCACACACCCAGGTCACTCAGGGTCACTCAGGAGTGTCACAGTCCTGGGTCACTCAGGTGTGTCACAGTCCTGGGCCACTCAGGTGTGTCACACAGCTGGGTCACTCAGGAGTGTCACACAGCTGGGTCACTCAGGAGTGTCACAGTCCCGGGCCACTCAGGAGTGTCACAGTCTCGGGCCACTCAGGAGTGTCACAGTCCCGGGTCATTCAGGAGGTGTCACACGCCCAGGTCACTCAGGAGTGTCACAGTGCCCCAGTGCCCCCAGTTAGAGGGGGAAACCCTGAGCACAAGGAAACTTCCCCTTGTTTTAAAAAGCCCAAACAAGCAGCAGCAGCCACCAGCTCCGAGTGAGCACTGGTCACGCCTCTCTGCCCTCACCCCCTTGGTCAGCCAGAGCTCCCAGTCCCAGCCAGGGCAGGTCCCACTGGGGTCACACTGCACCATGGCCACCATGGCTCTGAGATTGTCACTTGCTGTGTTTTTGGCATGGATAAAACCCTTCTGGAGCAGCGTTATCTCCTTGGCACATCCACCACATGCCAGGAGCGAGGAGGCTGTGCCAGCTCAGCTGAATTCCCTTTGCACCTGAGGCAGGAATTCACCCCCAAGGCTCGCCTGCAGTTTCATTCACTGCTAAAATATCTGCACAAGCATGACCAGTACCAGCTCTTGTTCCAGTTGTGAGTTCTGCTGTCCTGCTTCACTGCCTGAGGGCACGGCAGGGGATTGATTAATTCCTTCTGTGGTTTCTCATCAATGAGAATGAGCCACCTTGGGTAAGAGACAATGACATCAGCTCAAAGTGGAGGCCCCTTACCTAGACGACTCGGCAATCTTTAAGGAAAACCATTTAACATCTTTCATGGAAGTCTATTGATCAAAAGAACCCAGAGCTATTGACATAGCATGTGGAATCAATTGGACAATCACTAATGTAATGGAATTATGGTGATCTTATACACAAACAATGATTTACCAAAATAAGATTTACCTAGGGGGCTTTAAAATCAAGTTATTTTGGTACCAAAAAAAGTCTTTCATTTAATTCCCCTTTGCCCCTATGATTCAGATGATCTTTCACTCTACAGTTACGGACTTGGCCAGATTTCTTGGAAAATCAACCTGCAGAGAGGGAGGAGAAAGAATAGGCTCGTGAGTATTCACACACTTGGTTTGTTTGTGTATAACTTTGTAACGTGTGGAATGTCTGTTCTGTGTTTCAACTGAAAACAATCCAACATATTCTCACGTCAATTTAGGACAATCAGTGCAGAAAAAAGTCCACCACCTTAATTGTTACAACTCCTCTGTCAGAAGTAAGGAGGGAGTCCCTTTACTCCACGTTGCTCCAGTGCTCAGATGGTAAGAGGTCACTGATAACAGGTAGAGGCCAGTGTCTGTCTTAAGATCAAACACCTAACAGCAAACTGTTTGCCAAACACCCTCCTGGGGGTTGACACCTTCCTTTGAGCTCCCTACCAGCCCTCCAGAGCCTCCTGCCAGACCACAGGCACACGTCCCAGCTCAGCTGCACCAGCCTCATGTACTGGGGCTCCTCCCAGTCCTGCACTGGCCACGACTGTCCCTGCACCTGGGCACTCCAGCAGCTCAAGCAGTGGCACAGACACCCCCCAGCCCTGCAGCATCACCCAGCAAACAGCACACACAGGGGAGCAGGGGAAGGGGTGCTGTACTCACATCATAGCCCCTGAGCACGGCCAGGTGGAAGGCCAGCAGCTGGAGGGGGATCACGCTCAGGATCCCCTGCAGACAGTCCACTGAGTGGGGAACTTTGATTGTTCTTTTGTTGTTCTTAATGGTCTCGATGTCCTCCTTGTCACAAATCACCACAGGTCGGCCCTGCAACACAGGGGAACGCTGAAGGAAAGCAGGTCTGGAAGGTTCTTTTCTCACTTCTGTGCAGAGTCGGCAGTGGCAAAATTTACTTAATTTAGAACAAAACAACTTCACATCCCCTGGGCAGCCCTGTGGGGTATTTAAGGGTTAAACAGACCATGCCAGGCTTCTACAACTGCTGCACGAACTGCTCTTGAAATGCCACAGTATTTGCTAAACTCACGTGGGCAGTGACACCAAAGTGAACGGTCTGGGTGTCTGTGAACTACTGTTCTATAAAAGCATCACCTGTGGATCACTGCAGACCTTGCCAGGCCCTCACCTGCCGTGCAATGACCTGCTGGAGGGCGTTCTGGCACTTGGCATAGGTGTGGTCTCTCATGATGATCATGATCACAGGCATGAGCTTGTCCACCAGGGCCAGGGGGCCGTGCTTCAGCTCCCCAGCCAGGATCCCTTCCGAGTGCATGTAGGTGATTTCTTTGATTTTCTAAATGGGGAGGGAAAAAAATCATAAAACTTTGAGCAAACTTTTAATTTTTTTTAACCATTCCTGTGAATTCTTCTACTTTGTGAAACTCAGTCCTGGCTCTCCTCACATCCAAATGAGTCAGGCCAAAAACCCAGATGCAAGCATTGCCCCTGGGCTGGGCTGTTCAGGCCACCAACACTTCCAGCTGTGCCACCAAACCACCCAGCCCTTATCTTGCCATCAGCCACCACAGCCACCTTCCCAGCCTGACTGGGCAGGCAAAGACACATTTGCATGGCAGTGGGGACAGCACTGAGAACAACAGGAACCTCCTCAAATGTAAAAACTGCAATATATGGGTTTGGAAAGTACAACATGCTCAGTTTTCTATTTATTAGGGTGCCCAGTGTGTCCCAGTAAAGCATTCCCAGTGTGAACATGGAAAACACACCATTCCAAGCCACTGTAGCCTGTGACATGGGAATCTTCCAGCAGCAGCCTCAGCAATGCTACAGTTATTTGTAATCATGGCACAATTTGGGTTGGAAGGACCTCAAAGCCCATCCAGTGCCACTCCTGCCATGGCAGGGACACCTCCATTGTCCCAGGGTGCTCCAATCCCTGTCCAGCCTGGCCTTGGGCAGTTCCAGGGATCCAGGGGCAGCCACAGCTGCTCTGGGCACCCTGTGCCAGGGCTCTCCATTTAACCCAGTGCTGGCCAACACACCAAAGCCATGGCTGCCTTTCCAGCTGCACCTGCAGCCACATGTTACCCCTGTGCAGAGGTCTGAAGTCTGTGGCTGTGTCTGAGGCAGCTTTAAATAAAGAACTCTTACCAAGGCTCCCTCCAGACACGTGGCGTAGTGGTAGCCACGTCCCATGATGAGGACAGACTTCTGATGGTACAGCTCTGTGGCCAGCTTCTGGATCTCATCATCCATGCTCAGAACTTCTTTAATCAAGTCTAGAGGGAAGGAGAAGAGTCCAGACTGAGAGTGCTCATGTGTGTGCTTCACACTGCTCACCCCACTCCCCCTCACTCACACAGCCAGCAGTGACCTGGAAAATCACCATGCTCAGAGTTTTACTGCTCCACTTGGTGGCCTGGAGACACCAGAGAGAACGTGGCTACAAGGAATTGTGGCAGCTCCACTGCCTTCCTGACCCCTCCAGCGCCTCCCTGCAGGTCCAGCCCTGCTGAGCTCAGCCCCTCCCTGCAGGTCCAGCCCCTCCCTGCAGGTCCAGCCCTGCCCTGGCTCGTACCTGGCAGCCCCTTGAGCCCCCGCATGATCTCCTTGCGCCGCTCCTGCATGGAGATCCTGTCATCACACATCATCAGGGCAAACATCACCAAGGACACGAACTGGCTGGTGTAGGCCTGGCGTGGGGCATGAGAGAAATGTCATTGCTGCACCAAACAGGTGAAATCCTCAGCCCAGCTGGGCCCCTGTTCTCAGCGTGACACCAAGTGGCAGCTTTTATTCCAAGCTGGCAGCAAAAATGAGCGAGGGTTCACAGGGCAAACCTCACTTGAGCAGATCTCAACGGAGGCACAGGATGATCTCCTCACACTCCAGGAGGTTCAGACACAACCACCAAGACTTTATACTCTAAGATTCCCTGGTGACTGCTAAACCTTGTTTTATGACCATGCCCATGTCCTCCTTTACTGCAGGTGACTCCTGAGAACACTGGAGAGGAGCAGGCCACTGGCTGGAGATGTTTGGTGGAACCCAGGACAATCAATCTCAACCAGCTGAGATTTTTTTTAACCACATTCGGGGAACACAAAAAGCAGCTGTGATTTCCCACTTCCCTTCTCTAAGAACAGACTCTCCTGAACTCCTTCCCTGTGTAAGGCTCCACTGTCTGAGAGCCATAACTGCCTTTGGGGGGGAATCCCTACACAGACAGGTCACAGGAGGATTCTCATCAGGGCAAGTCTGGTCACAGAGACACCTGAGGGACACTGAAACAGCAGCTGCAATTTGGCCTCTTAGGTCCTTGCAAGACAAACGTTATGAAATGGGCTTGGGGCCAGCCTAGGACCAAAATCGTCCAGAGATAAGATCAAGGTGTGGAATATTTTTGTCCCTTCCTAAGCAATGACCAGACAAACTTCAATGTTGCTGCGCTGGAGATTGAAATGGCTCTGCAGGAATCCAGAAAAGCTGCAGCTCTGCTGCCTGGAGGAGACTGCTGAGGACAGGGAGCTGCTCTGCTTTGTGCAGCTGCAGGCTGCAGAAGTCCATAGCACCCAGGAGCCACATCAACTTGCCTGGGCTGTTTGGAATATTCTTAAAAGGAAGTTCTGTGCAACCTCAGGGCAGAAACTTTTCAAGCCCCTATTTCATATATGCACAGCTTTGGTAACTCCCCACAGCATCAGAGAAAAAATGCCATTTATCTCCAAACTGTAAGTGTTGGCCATGTGGAAACAACAGGGCCAAACAGCTCGTTCAAGAGTTTCTTGTAAGAGACTCATGAATTTTCCATGATCAAATTCCCCAATGAACTATTAAACTCAAATGTGGTTTTTGGCTGAATTTATGTAACAGATTGACATCATCTCGCCTCTAAATATAACTAAACCAAAGCAGATTTCACCATGCAGAAGCACTTCACCAAAATGCAATGCAGCAAAGTAAGTTATTTTATACTGTATCACACATAGCCAGAATAATCTTGTTATCTGGACACAAATAGTAGGTTTCTGTGAAAGACCATTTCCCCATTTGTTAAAAGTATAGTTTGAATACCCCATTTTCTCTGGTAAAGCAGAGCCAGTGAGGGAGTTACATGCAGACAAAGTTTCCATTATCTTGTCTAATAATTTCCTTTTCCATCTCTGACTTTAAACTGAGCTTGCACCTCAAGACAAACAAGAGCAAAGAGAATTCTGACCTCTTAGGGAATCATTCCCTCTGACACCCATTTGTTTGCAATGTTTAATGCAGTTTCCTTAGGTTATTTCATTTTTAAAACCCAAAAAGAGCCCTCTGCAAGCTCTGGGACAGAGAACCCGCAGGGTGCTGCTGGTCTGCAGCAGCAGCAGCAGCAGCAGGCAAACAGGGACCCTGTCACACCCCCAGGAGGGGTTCCAGGGGCAGGAATAGCCTGTGAGGCAGGGAAGGGCGAGGGCTGTGCCTCACCTTGGTGCTGGCCACGCCGATCTCAGGGCCCGCGTTGATGTGCACGCCGCAGTCGGTCTCGCGGGAGATGGAGCTGCCCACGGTGTTGGTGATGCCCACGGTCAGGGCTCCCCTCTCCTTGCAGTACCGGAGGCACATCAGGGTGTCTGCTGTCTCCCCTGGAACACAGGGAGCATGGGGAAGCACGGGGAGGCACAGGGATGGCTGCTCAGAGCTGCTGCTCCTGCTGCCACTGCGGGTGGGAAATGCACCAAGTCCCCACAGAGAGCCCCAGAGGTTTGTGCACCCTGCACGAGGAGGTGGCAGCAGCTACTTCAGCCCCAGCAAGTCGTGTTTGGACCCCAAGCACAGGGCAGGGACACCCAGAGAACACAGAACCCACCTGCAGCGTTTGCTGGGAGGAAAAGGCAGTGCTCTGCAGTGGTTTAAAAAAAAGCAGTTCCAGGTTTGTCTCTTCAACAAAAATCAACTTTGTTTGTTTTCCTGGTTAATAAAAATCCATCTGGGCAGGGAGTTGTGGGGGAAAAATGCGTTTTAGAGAAGTGTGGAGCTGCTTGTGGGCTGAGCTGCAGGGATGGGCTGTGAATGGAAGCTGCTGTGCCTTGCAGCTCATGTCACCAGTGTGCTTTAGTGGCAGGACACAGCTCTAAACCCTTCTGCACGTGCAAGGTGACAGGAACAACACAACCTCCCAGGTGAGGTCAGTACATTTCTCCTCAGTGCCAAAACCTGCCCTGCACAGTGCTCCACTCAGAGCCAGACCTGCAGGGTGGGAATCTACTCTAAAAACAGATTTATGGGTGGGGGGAATGAGTTATTTGAGCTCAATGTTTGCTTGGGGTTTGCACTGCCTGATGAGCAAGCTCAGGTTCCAGGAAAATCTTTGTTAGTTTGCCACATCCAACACTTCAGGAGCCACTCAGGAGCGTCCCCTGTTAGACTGGGGCAGGATTGGCTCTAAGGGACACAAAAACCTGACTGCAAAAACCCCAGGGAGAACCTGACCCTGAGTCCCCCACAGACAGGATTTCTGAGACACTTGGTACTGGGAAGAAAAAAAATCACTACAGAGAAGAAAAAAAATTGCTCCCAAAAGGGTGTTTCAGCCTGTGGAAATGAAGTAATGACTGGTTTTAGTGTCCCAGCTGAAGATCAGTCAGGAAAACCTGAAATGGTAAATGCAACTAAGGGGAAAAAACTGTAGGTTTGATTGCAGTTGTCCTTGAAAATATGAAATACCTCATATATAAACTCTTTTATGCCTCAGTGTGCATTTATCTCCTACTCCATTCCAAGTTAGTTGGATTTTTTTTATATTCACGTCTAAGAGTTTCATTTCTTCTGTGGCTCCATATGGTGGTGCTTTAACTGGAGAACTCAAACTGCTCCAAGGGAGCTGCAGAGCTGCCTCTGCCCCGAGCCCAGCAGCACTCTGCAGTCTGCTCACTGATGCAGAGAAAGGAAACAAAACTCCTGCTCCACCTGTCAGCCCTGCAGCAGCTGCAGGGGGAGGGAGTAGAACCTCCCTGGAATCTGAGTGTCCTCCCTCACATCACCCCACACAATCCCACAGACAGGCACCAACTGGGCCGTGCTGCCTCCTCCCTCAGTTCTGGGCAGGAGGGAGAGAGGGTGGGGAGGGCAGCCCCTACCTGACTGGCTGAGGAAGAAGCAGACATCATCCCTGAACACAGGGGTGTTCCTGTCCAGGAAGTCACTGGCCAGCTCCACCATCACAGGTAACTCAGTCAGCTCCTCCAGCACCTGGCGGGTCTGGCACAGGGAGGGCAGGAAGTCAGCTGTTACATCACGTTTATAAAACCAAGTGTTTGCACAAAAACAGCTTTCTAGCTGCCACACGCTGGAAAATATTGCACTTAAACCCCGTGTGAAAATTAGTGCTGGATTATGCTTTAATTACTCAGTGTGCCCACACTCAAGGCACCAACAACCCCTGTGAGAAGCAACCTTGCCTTGGCACCACCACCAGTCTGTGAGGCCAACTCCTCCCTCACACAGATTCCTGCTAAGAGTCACTATTATATAACACTTCATATAGATTATGTAATGCTGGGTGTCCTCTATATCAGACTGCAGCTTGAAGAACTCAAACCACCCCCTACATCCAGGCCAGCCAGAGATCCCACCTGGCTCCTGGCAGCCCCTGCTTTGCTGCAGCTTTACATCATCCCTCCTCTGCCAGCTGCCTTCTACAACAGAGAAGCTTTTGTTTCCCAAAGCCTTCCACAGCCATGGAAGTCACAGGAAACACTTCCCAAAGTTCAGGTTCATCAGCTTTTATCTCTTCCTGCTGTTCCTGTGAACTGCAAGTCTGGTGTCTGCAGCTTTCTCAAGGGTCCTCCTTCATTCACCTGGGTGCACTTGCTTACTCTTAACCTGATTAAGGTTAAGAATCAATCCTGAACCTGAAATCAATTCTTAATCTGCTTGGCACTCTCCAGAGAAATCTCAGAGCCTCCTCCAGGGCCTAAAGGGGCTCCAAGAGAGCTGGAAAGGGATTGGGACAAGGGATAGAGTGGCAGGACAAAGGGAAATGGCTTTAAACTGAAAAAGGGTAGATTTAGATGGGTGGGGAGACCCCGGCACAGGGTGCCCAGAGAAGCTGCGGCTGCCCCTGCATCTCTGGCAGTGTCCAAGACCAGGCTGGACGGGGCTTGGAGCAGCCTGGGGCAGTGGAAGGTGTCCCTGCCATGGTAAGGGTGGCACTGGATGGGGTTTGAGGTCCCTCCAACCCAGCACAGCGTGTGATTCTGGCCCTGAGCCCAGCCCAGGCCCAGAGCCCAGCACTCACAGCCACTCCTGCGTGGTAACTCGTGCCACAGGCGATGAGGATCAAACGCCGACACCTCTGGATCTCCTTGATGTGATCCTTGAGCCCACCCAGGTTCACTGTGAGCAAGATCAGAGAGGAAAATCAGGGTGGCCTGGCAGGAGAAGTTTTCAAGATCACTGGTGCTGACAGCATATTTCCATCTCCATCATCCACTGTGCAAAAATCCATCTAAAAATGGGATCTTGCCACCAGCAGTGCAATTCTGGAGGCACTCTGACACACACTTCATCTCACACCAGCAAGGTTTCCATCTCCCACTTCCTCCCCTGTGACTGCTGTGAGTAACTGCTGGGTACAGAGCTGTCAGGAATGAGGGAAGCTCAAGCTCAATTACCAGTGTAGTCATCAAAGTTGACCCTTCCTCTCATTGTATTAACAACAGATTCTGGCTGTTCAAATATTTCCTTCTGCATGAACGAGCTGAAGTTACCTATGAAGAAAGAAAGAAAAGGAATTAGAGTACTTTACTTAAATTTTAAATTACCTCCTGGTAATTGCTATTTTTCCTGTGGACATAGGGAAAAGCCTGGACCAGCCAAAGATTATTCAACTGATACTTCTTTTTCAGCCAAAACATCAGCTCATGAGAAGAGCATGATCCAAGTTTCTGGAAGGTGTCAGTGAAGGGCAGATCCAGACTGGCAAGTTTGTGAGGAATCAAGTCTTGGAAAAACCAAGCAGGAGGCAAAATCCTCAGCCCCACAATTCTCCTCAGTAAGGTGTCAACAACTAGAGGCCAAATCCCATTACAGGTAAGGATTTTTTCCCCATGAGGGTGAAACAGCTGTGGACCAGGCTGTGGGAGCTCTGCCCTTGGAGATGCTCCAGACTGGACTGAGCAGGGCCCATCACCACACGGGGCAGGGATGGCACCAGGTGACTCCAGCCCTCCCCACCCTGAGACAGCACCCGAGCCCCTCCAGGCAGCCCTCACCCTTCATGATCTGCTGCAGCTCCATCTGCAGGGTCTGCACGGCCCGCCCGGGGTGGTCACCGGCCGTGCGCTTGATGCGGTGGATGGACAGACGCCCGTCCACCACGGCTGCCACATCATCATCCTCCAGGAAGATCACTCGGTTGGTGTGCTCGATGACAGCACTGAGGGGACACAGAGGGCATCACAGACTGCTCTGGGAGCTCTGCAGCCCTTCCTGTCACCCCACACGCAGCCCTGGAGTCGAGGAATTTCCTCGTTTTTTAAAATCGGTCCTTCCTGTAAAGTGCATTTCCACCCTGCCCATGGAACTGGGCTTTTTCCACCCTGCCAATGGAATTGGGTTTTTTCCACCCAGCTCATTATTAATTTCAGGACCTGCTTTAAGGAGAAGCTCTGAACTGCTCAGACAAAGCAGCATGTGCAGCAGATATGTCTGGGGCTGTGAGATCAGGAGGGCAGGGATCTGCCCTGGCACAGAGGCTGCTCAAACACAGGAACAGGTTCCTTCCTTGGTTCTTCCAGGGATAAGCCACTGTCCCTCCCTTCTGTAAAACCAGGGACAGCTCTGTCCCCTGCTGAGGCACCCGAGATCTGCTCAGCAGCACTCCTTGGAGTGTCACTGAGAAGCTCTAAAACCAGAACACATACTGAGACTCTCCACAATTCTCTGATGGAAAGAGCTGCAGAAGTCAAGCACAGCAGTATTTTTACATTCTTGGATGGAAAGAACTAATTTCTTTTGAACCAGAGAATCCCAAAAGCTCTGCTAAGGCTGCTGCCAAGCTGGTCTCTCCTCACTCCTCTGGGATTACAAGATGCCACATTTGATGATGATCTCTGGTGTGCAGAGATCCCTGGAGAATCCACACAATTCTCCTCATAATTAGCATCTGTCCTGCTAATTGAGGTCAGTACTCTCTCAGGTTTCCTATCACTGGGAAATCCTGCCAACAGATAAGTGTGAAGATAGGTAACACCCTATTTCAAGGCCAGTGTTCATTCCTGTTATAGGAGCTCTGGTTTGGTATTTGTAAAGTAATGGCCATGTGCACACAATTTACTTTTTTTCACAAAGAAACCTCATCTCACTAATTTACTTTATTCTACCTTATTTAATCTACTTTATTCACAGCCACCCCATCTCTTAAAGAGAGCTTTAAACAGGATATTTCTACACACACCAGAGATGCTGGAAACCCCTACCTGGCATCAGAAGCAAAGTAATATTCCACAGCCTTCTCCTCCACGGGGAAGAGGCAGGTGGTGCTGTCCACTCGGGACAGGTTGCAGCTCCCCTTCTTGTCTTTCCCTAGGAGACAGGAGGGTCAGGGGCTGCCCAGGTGCCACACCTGAGCTCAGGTGACACCCAGCAGGGGCCCAAAGCATGGTACCAACATGAAGCATTATTTTGATGCCTGCAGGTGGGCACAGCAAAGGAACAGCAGCACTTGTGCTGTTGTGCCCATTCTCAGTTTGCTTGCAATGGTTTTATGTGGTTTTCAATTAAGTCTGTGAGTGTACTGCTAGTGCAGTTTGAAGTTTAGAGGAAATTATCAGGAAAAAATCCAAATTAAAGTTTTCTGTGTCTCCACTAGCAGAAAATTCAAGATGCTTCCTAAGCAGCCACATTTCCCCATTAAACTTGTCCTGTTGAGCATTTTAAGTTTCTTCCCTGTTCCTCTCCAGTGAGACTCTGCTGAGCCCCCAGAAATGGAGCAGCATTGCTCTTTCTCTGGCTGTTACTCTCAGCACTGGGGAGATTCTTTCAGAGCTGCCACCTGTGTGCCCACTCTGCTCCCCCAAGCACCTCAGGTGGAACTCAAACCTATTTCTGTCTGGCTGGTCAGACACAGCTCAGAAAATCCAGGATTAAGGGCTCGGCGTTGCTCCTGCACTTCCAAACACAGCCGCCTCATCCTGATCAGAAAGTCAGACCTGTGCTGTTGCCAGGGCTGCTGGAGGACCCAGGACTGAGAGTCCACTTTGGAAAAATCTATCCTGAAAGTTCAGCATTTCACCAAGGATCCTTTCTGGAGTTCTCTGACAATTCCCGGTCCTGTTTCATCCTCCTCCTCCTCCAAACTGCTTCTCAGTGGTGAAGCTCATCAGGGATGCAGATGAGGCACCCAACACCTACTGCTCAGCACCAGCCTCAAGCAAAATTATTTGCCAGTCATTGTGCAGGGTATGGGGAGGGTGGGGGTGGATTAATCAGCTTATCTCCCAAAATGGGGCTATTGCTGAAGAACAAAAACACTGAAGTTACTCCATCCTATATTTATTCCATAATCCTGATGTTGTTGCACCTACTAGACACTGATCTGATTCAGTGATGCAAGGGGAGCTCGTGCTGTTCTGATCTACACTTCTGCAGATGAAAATGTAAAGGAAAAATACTGCTTTCATGTTGATACCCAGCGAAAAAGGTCCACTCAGCCAGTGATTTAGAGCTTTCCAGTTCAGTCATCAAGCCAGCAAATGAGGAAAAGAACACATTTGTTGTTGAGCTGAGACAGGACAGAGTGATTTAGTGTTGAGAAGGGACAGAGCAGAGCTGTTTGTGGCCACTCCCCCACAGAAGCACCCAGACCTGATCAGAACATGCAAATTTGGTTTCTCAAAATAGAACATTTCCCTGCATTGGCTTTATTATGTTGCATTGCTTTCCTGTGTCACAGACTGTGCACTGGAGAGTGTTTATTGTGCACACACAAGTGCACTGTGTGTGCAGTCACCACGGCTGGGTTGGGCAGTTACAGTGAGTATTTTCAGCCAATTATTACTTTTATTTTATCTGTGGATTTGTCCATAGATTGCCCATTTATCCATAGATAATCTGACTTGCTCTACAGCACCAACCCCTCATTTACTACAATTTAGAAGCAACACAGAAGGAATCTTTTAATCTCTTCCCTTCTGCACCTAAGAATGGAGAATTAACCCAGGCACAGTAAAAATGGACAGGGGGGGTAATTTCTCAGAAAAGCCTCAGTTCCTCTGAGAGCTGAGGGACTCAGGTCCTCAGAGCCCCTGGGAACTCAGCTGACTACAGAAGTTCACTTCAAATACTTTATACAGAGAGAGCTATGCTGGATAAAGAGAAACAAAATCTCACCTGATGTTTGGAGTCAGGCAAACACAGTTCACCTCCCAACAAAGCCAGGTTTGCTTCTCCCCAGCAAGAAGGATCTCAGATATTTCACCCAGGGAGTGCCCAAGGCCACAGAGCCTGTGCTGAGGGTGGAATCCCCTTTATTTACAGTCACCAAGAACCAGATCCTCCCCCTCACAGAAAAGGGCTCTCCTGCCTCAGATGTGAGCTTGGTTCATCCCATCATGTGATGGGTTGGCCTTTAAAGCACTTCAAGTGAGTACCAGATGGCTCCCCCTGATAAATGGACAGAGGAAGGAAGTCCCAGCCTCAGGACAACCTTAGTGCTGCCACCAGAGGCTGCAGCTCAGATTCACAGCATGGTCAGGGGAAGGACACAGCTCCAGAAGGAATTTTGGGCAATGCCTGCATTAGAATTATCAGCAGCCTCCTGCTTTAGTGGGGTTTATTTTTAAGGTAATTCTTCTGTAGCCAGAGCTGAGGAACACTCAGTACAATCTGCACTGTCATCAGTTTTGCACATCTGCTGGGCATTAAGTCCCAATATTTGAAACGGGACGGGTGGATTTTCCTGTGTGTTGCTCGTGGTGTTTCTGATCAAGAAGGAATTTTGATTCTCCCAAGTGTTTCACTACATTGCACGGAAAGCAATAACCACATATTAAAAAGACAATGCATCTTGGTCCCATTTATGATTCCTTTCCTAAGTAACTGGAGGATTTGTCTGAAATTTCAAGTATTAGCTTTTCTCTGGTAGGCACCTTCCTCCATTTTTATGGATATTCCATCAAAAGAATGATCCATAGACTGTACAGCTGAAAGTGCAATTGGAAAAAAAAAAACAAAACAAAACAAACTTCAGAAATCAGTAAAAAAAAAAATAGTGTTACATAAATACATTAATATTAATGCTAATTATCCAGTCAAAAGGCAAAGCTCCTGGGACTGGTTTCTGCAGCAGGGGATCTGCAGCTACTGTTAGGAAACAGCAAGACAGGACAGCAATCCCTTGGATCCCTGCACTGCTCAAAACACAGTTCTGGGTCCCAGGGACTGAACAGGTTCAGACAGTGAATTACAGAGTAATTCTTAGTCACTTTTCATTTTCAAGGGTGTCTGTGGTGGCAGAACACCTGTGAGAGCAGGATGGACAGACAACATGAACAGACATTGTCCCACAAAGGGTAACAGCTTCTAAAAATGATGTGTGGTGGCAGGGGTAGGGTCTGGGACAGTGCCAAGCTCCAGCCTGCAAAGGCCTCACTTCTTTGTTCTTGAAAACACCAGGTTCACAACTGCCAACGTGCCACAGACAGAACAGAGGCTTCAGTTTAACTGTACTGGTTAATTTATTCTACTGAACTATTCCAACATCCCTGGCACTGTACAAGGCCAGGCTGGACAGGGCTTGGAGCACCCTGGGACAGTGGAAGGTGTCCCTGCCATGGCAGGGGGAGTGGAAAAAGATGGCTTTAAAGACTCTTCCAAGCCAAACCATTCCCTAACTATACTTTATTCTACTATATTCAGATGAATTTTCCTTGCAATAACTGGACATTAAAGCTTTGATTATCACTCTAGAGCCCAACCTGAGGTAGAACACGTGGGTAGAACACGCGGTTAAAAACTTGCTTTTAAAAAAAGTCTCTAATAATGGTTTCACTTCCAATTTCCAGCTGAAGTCTGTGTTTCAGAGCCCACAGCTGAGTGTGCCCTTGCCCTGGAGCAGGAGGGGAGCTGCTCCCCACTCACCTGTGCGGTACAGGATGGGGATGTGGTCGGTGGAGAGCTTGTGCTCGCTGCGCACGCCGATGAGCAGGGGGCTGCCTCTCCTGCAGGGACACAGGGACAGCCTCAGCACCTGGGGACACCCCACACCCCACCCAGGGGTTCTGCCCCCCCAGCATCAGCTCAGCACAGCCAGAGCCTCCCGGAGCAGCTGCTGCTACACACACAGGGTGCAAACACAGAAAGAATCACTGGATAAAGAACACGAGGATGTGAGGAACCTGCATCAGGGTTAGACAGAATTCTCAAGAGTCACTGCACACCTGAAGCAGTGACTGCTCCTCACTGTGCACACCTACAAACAGGTTTTGGCACTGAAGTCTAATCCCTGGGTAGGCAGACACATGGTGAAACCAGCCCACAACTGATGCTGGTGTTTAAAAGTGGGATAGAAAACCTGAACATGAGGCTGGCCCGAATTCCAGGGCAAATGGGGGATTTGGACAAGTGCTGCCACAAGGGCAAGCACAAAGGAAAAGGTCAAATCATCTCCTTTCAGATCATAAACAGATGATACTGAAACCAAGCTGTTCCTGACCAGGAAATAAGAAATTTCCAAAATATTTCTGGGAACTTTCTGTTATGATAGATAGAAAACAAGAGACAGGAAATTAAAACCCATTCTCTCCCCAGCATATACAGTGTGATGAGAATGATCTCTACTGTCTTCTAACTTGGGTCTACAAAAACAAGTGACAGACAGGGTACAATATTCCTTCCCATGCAGCACTCACCTGGTACCGACTGCCTGCCCAGGGTAATGAACACTCTTGAACACAAGGGCAAAAGCACCTTCCTACAAAAAGAGAAAGAAACTGTTCATCCCTTCAGCTGAGGCCTGGGCACCATCTCAGTGTTCCCACTACAGAAACTGCCCCTGTGTTTCTGTGAACACAGAAGAGGCAGCAGAGAGGGTTTCACAGATGTTTTCAGAACCGTCTTTAACTCCTGCCCCCCCATCCTGGAAGGACATCCCTGCCCTGAACCTGGCAGTGCATCCCCAGTCACTGGATGAGTCCTGAACTCCGGGAGAGACACTCAGGCTCCCTTGGTTATCCTGGTAGTTCCTGCTTTAGCTCAGGGAGCAGTGAGGGGACCCAAAGATCTGCTAAAAGAAGCACCAAAACTTCAGGGTGTTTGCTCAGGTGAGGTGCCACAACCTGCCAGCAACAAAAACTCCCGGCCTGTTGCTACAACAGCTCCTGGTAGGTGAGCTAGTAAAAATTCAGCTGAACCACATGCTGTGGGGGAGAGGTGAACTGTGGTGACGCTGTTCCTGCACACAACTGGGCAGTGGAGGCAGAGGCTCCGCCGAGCAGCTCCCACCAGGGGTCAGCAGCAATCCTGGATGGAGCTTTGGGAAGGACTGGAAAAGGACTGGAAGCAGCACAGGCTCTCCCAGACCGGCTCACTCTCCACTCCCACCACCCCAAAGGAGGTTTGGGAAGGGCTGGAAGCCGCACAGGCTCTCCCACACCGGCTCACTCTCCACTCCTACCACTCCAGCCAGGGACTGGCAGCCTCCAGGCTGCTGCCGTGCCCAAAAGCTGAGACATTTCCCAGATGAATACTGACAAATGCTCAAGAAAACCAAATGTACACCTGAAATGAACAGACAGAGGCAGGAGAGACAAAACCACGCCTTAGCACGAGCCCCAAAGCATCCTGCAGCAGCAGCACAGGCCGGTGCGGCAGTGCCCCTGGGGTGCAGGGCTTATTTTGGGGGAGTGGGTGCGTCTGGGGTTATTTTTGGTGTCCCTCCCACCATGCCCACCCCCAGCTGTGCCCTCTGTGCCCCCAGCATTACCAGCTGCTGGATGACCCTCTCCACCAGCGTGGAGAAGCTGATGTCGTCGCTGTCGCGGTTGTCGTACATGTACTTGACCAGCTTGGCGATGCTCTCCGTGTCCGTCTCCGACTCGAAGTCGTAGCCCTTGCTCTCCTGCAGGAACAGCCCGGGTGGGTGACCAGCCCTCTGCCTCCCCTTCCACCTTGCTTTGCCTTCCTTCCCCCCTTCCTCCTGGCTTTTCCTTCCTTCTCACCTTTCCTTTCTTTGTTTTTACCACTCCCTTCACCTTGCCTTTAACTTTTTCTTCCCTTATTTCTCATGCCTTCCTCCCTCATCTTCCTTTTCTTTCTCCTGCTCTTCCATTTCTTTCCCACCTCTCCTTCTTTCCTTTTACCCTTCCACACTGCAGTTGTTCTTACTCTTTTCTCCCTCTTTTTTTCCCATCCTTTGCTCTGCTTTTCCTCTTCCTTTTACTTTCCTGCCTCTCCTTTTTCCTCCTTTTTCTCCTCTTCTCACACGTCCCTTCCATCCTTCCTTCCCACCTTTCAAATTGCAAGAATATAAGGAGAGGAGGAAAGGGGGAGTGAGGAGTGGGAGTGTGAGGGTGAGAAATGAGTGTGAGAATCTGAGGGGGGGAGTGTGAATGGGTAAGTGTGAGTGGGAATGGAGAGGGAGGAAGGGGAATAATGGGGGGGGTGTGAATAGAGTGAATGTGAGAGTGTGAGGGGGAGAGTTGGGGTGGGAGGGACTCAAGGAGGGTGTTTGAGTGGGAAAGTGCAAGTGGGGAAACCTCAGTGGGAGAATGAGTGGGGGATGAGGATGGAGTAGAAGTTGAGGAGTGTGAATGTCAGAATATGACTGGGGGAGTGTGGGGAGTGGGAGTGAGGGAGGGAGGGAATGGGGGATGCAAATGTGAGAATGTACTCACAGAGAAGGAGAGTCTGTGAGTGCAAACAGGAGTGAGAGTACAAAAATATGAGTGGGGGAACATGAATGGAGGTGGGAATTAATGTGAGTGAGTGAAGGAACGGGATGAGTGGGGAGAGCAAACTGGAAAGTGAGAGTGAGAATAAGAAGGGGAGTGAGCTGGGAAGGGTGTGAGAGCAAAGGGCAGTGGGAAAGGAGGGAGGGTCTCACCCTCCAGGGCGCACTCACCAGGAATTTCCGCAGGTCCTTGTAGTTGGTGATGATGCCGTTGTGGATGACAATGAACTCTGGGGACAGAGGAAAGGCCCTGCTCAGTCCCATGCCAGCCCCATCCTGGCAGCAGAGCCCACACACATCCCTGTGGGCAGGCCCTCAGCAGAATAAAGGACATTTCACCTCCTGGGGCCATTCCCTGCTCTGTCCCACTGGCATGGCTGGAATGGGGGGATAACAGTGACCTGGGTGGTACCAGGGCTATCCAGCCCCTGCAAAGCCTCTGCAGGCACCTGAGCACTTGGCAGCTTCCATCTTGTTGGGAGCAATGAACTCTGCTGCTGCTGCCAGTTGAGCACTGCTGTCCCCTGGGCAGCCACACCCAGCCCCAGTCACAACAACCCCCTTCCCTACAGCGGGGATTAGGGAAAAAAGTTTACAAAATTCCATTCCAAAGAACAGCCATGAAAATTCTCACCATCCCATTGCCTTCTGTCTACTCCCCCTTGCTCTGTGCCCACACACCCACCCACTCAGTCCCTGGGCACCCACCCCAGCCCCTCCTGGGATCCCTTCCCGTGGCCACAACTGGGCTCAGCCCTACGGCCTGAATGAACCCAGTGCCCACACCCAGCCCTCCTGGGCCATGGAGAGGGCAGTGGCTCTCGCAGAGGCCCCAGGAGCTGCTGAGGATGCTGAGGAGGCACTGACCATTGTTCTTGTCCGAGCGCTGTGGGTGGCTGTTCACCGGGTTGGGCTCCCCGTGCGTGGCCCAGCGCGTGTGGGCGATCCCCAGGTGAACGTCAAACTCAAGGTCCAGGTCCATGTCCTGTTGCTCTGCAGGATAAAGTTTTAGTCCTGAGCGCTTGTCCACACCCCAGGTCAGGCTGGGAGTCTCGCCAGGCTTCAGGGACTACAGGACAGCAATGCTGACAGGCCAGCAAATCCCACAGGACACAGAATCACAGAGTTGTCACGGCTAGGAAAGAGCCTTAGGATCATCAAAGTCCAACCAAAATCTCACAGGATTTCAGGAGGAAAGGACGATACTTACTGTGAACCTCTTCATCCAGAGCCTTCACTTTCCCCGTCTGCTTGATAATGTGAATTTTGCAAGCATTGGCTTCCCAGTCTTTGTCATTTCCACCATCCAGTCCCACACCTAAACATGGCGAAAGAGGGTCAGTTGCAGAAGTTATTACAGTATTTTATGTAAACAAATTCTGCCCTTTTTGATTCTTCCAGAGCCCTTTCTCCAAAAGCTGGCCTTCCACATAAAGGCTAGATAGCCTTCAGATTAGAACTAAGTTTTCCCTTAGTTACCTTGTCAGCATTTTTAAAGTTGTAAAAAAACCAAACAAACAAAAAAAACCCCTCAAGAATGCTTGCAGAGGTTTGTATATTGAAGTTAACCCAAATCTCTGACCACAGACACATCCAGTTTGTGTTCTAGCTTTCCCCAAAAGCAAAAGGTCGTAGAAACCATTCAGAATCACACCAGGAAAGCCATCAGCCAAAGCCCAAATTGCCAGAAGAGCTCAGAAGGGGGTACCTGCAGAGTCGTAGCCCCGGTACTCCAGGCGCTGCAGCCCCTTGATGAGGGTCTCCAGGATCTCCCGCCTCGTCCGGGGAACATGGTAGTTCAGGTAAGCAAAGATGCCTGTGTGGGGAAAAGAGAATCATCTTACACCAAAATCACAGCTGGGAAGCTCTGTGTGAGCACCAGGCTCCCACTCCAGCAGTGTCTGTGCCTGCAGGGAGCTCCCATTGCACTCCAGCTCTGCCTGCCCCAGCCAAGGCTCAACAGAGACATCTCTGAGAACCCAGAGATCAAAACTACCCAAAAACACTGAAAGAACTGAGCAGGACAGGCCTGGACAGGATGGGAGAAGGGATTTTCCCGTAAAGTGGGCCTACACAACAGCATGAGCTGTCAGGAGACAACACAAGGCACAGGAAACTCATCCCTGCAGGTGAACAAGTCGAGGTTCCCTCACGTGGAGCTGAAGAACCATCAGAGAAAGGAATTCTTCCTCCAACAGCTTCTCCAAAGTTCCTCCCACAGACTCACTAAGAAAAAAATCATTTCATGCAAACTAAGACTCCCAAACGAATGGAGATGTTCTTCCTGTAGGTTGCAAAGGAAGAGGAATTGTTGCTTCTATTTTTACACAAACTCCTCGATCTCTAATGCCAGTTCTTGCTCAGAACAATCCCCTTGGTGCCACCACGAAGCAGCAGCAGGATGAGAAGACATTTACTGGGTGCTACAAATATCCATTCACAAGACCTACAGATTCACCCCATGACATTTGAAAGGAGAAAATTCCTGCGTGGAGTAAAAGCAAGACCAGTTTCACACAAAAATCCATCTGTGTGTGTGACTGGGAATTCCAGGTTTGCAATTTGAGAAACTTTATCAAAACCTCTTCAGGAGAATGGAATTCAGTCAGACACACAGAGACACAAAGCTCTTTTAAAGGCATCCCAAATCTTTGATATTTTCCTGATGGTGCTGCCAAACTTTAATTCATGAGAGCTTTATTCCCAAGGTGGCTTTTAGAACATAAATCCTTACGTTTACCCACAGAACATTTGAAAAACTGCATTCTTAAGCTGTTTGTGTTTTGTAATTAAACTGAATAATTCAAAGCCTGTCAATGTCTTTATTTTCCAAGTAGAAGTATGGGCTGCTCCATGTTGAGGGACCATGGACAGGTCTCAGGATAAGTCTGTCCTAAGCTTCCCATTCCCATTAGAAGTTACATCTCCCTGCAGCTCTGCTGCCAACAGAGCACAAGACAACTCACTGATTTTCTTCCATACTGCTGGAGAAACATCAGATGCACATTCAAATGTTCCTCTTTCTTAATCCTAGTCAGATGAAGGAAAAAAAAATTGAAGCTTTTCTTAAACTTTCACCTTCATTTCCCCAAACCACCTTCAAGATTATCAGGACCAAGGTTATAAAAATTCACAGTTCCATTTCCATTGCTCCTGACATCCCAAACCAACAGGGCACACAAGGGTGCTGCTGCCTGGTGGCATCTGTTCAACCTGAGTGTTGGATCCAGAGACTCCATAGACAGGATGAGCTTCTCCTGCACGAACCTCCCAATCCACAGCTCAAGGCCCTGAGAGCAGTGAACCACCTCTGCTGTGTTCCAAACCTCTGAAGGATGCTTTTCCCCATGCTCTCCATGTCCAAACCCTCATCCCCACCCTTCTGGTAAAAAAACAAAACAAAACCTCGTTTTCCAATTTGAGATACTTTGTTCACTCTGTTTCTAAAAACTGCCAGCTTCAGGCAAACAGCAACCTCCCTGTTCCAAGTGAGCTGACTCCAGGCAGCTGAAGGATGGCACGTTTCAGATATATCCTGGATGCCTCAAACCCTTAAACTTGCAGGCCTGAGAGCACGAAGGAGCACAGAGAACACTGCTGAACTCTGTTAGCAGGAGCTGGAGCAGCCCCTTTCCTCGTGCAGACACCCAGGGCAGTGACAGGGTTACACATAAAACAGCAAGTGCACCACAAAGCAAAGAGAACTAGCACATCAAACTCTTTTAGAGGTGGCTGGGCTGCAGCAGCCTGGCCCTGACACTTCCCTGCACACCATCCAAAGCACAGCTATTCCACAGGACTCCAGAACCAAGGCCAACATGAGTAACTATGGGCTCATGAACGCTGCTTGCATTTTTCCAAATTAGCTAAATCGTTTGAGTTGGAACCTCTCTGTGTTTTATGTACCTTGGATCCCATTCCCACCCAATCCCGAGCGTCACACCTCGTTCTGATGGTGCTGGGCCCTTCATGGAACTCTCCAGAAGCACCTACAAACCCTGCACCCCTCAGTGCATTTCAGCTCCCCTGCCAAGGCACAGCCACCAAAGGCCACCCCGGTGGGATCACAAACAGGGACTGATGAGGAGCACCGAGGTGCTCTGGGATCCGAGCACTGAATTCCTGTAGCTGTGGCCAGCCTGGCTCCTGCACATCCTTCCCAGAGAACAGCCCCAGTGTGAGAGGCACAAGGGCCCCATTGATGGAGCACAGACAGGGCCCTTCTTCCCAGCAGGGCATGGCCCGAGCCACGGGGCTGCATGGAGAGGGTGGGCAAAGAGCACTGGGACACTCGGACAGGGCCCAGAGGGGAAGCAGAGAACACCAAACACACTGTGTGTGCTCTGCCACCCCACACCCGGCTCGGCCTGGCCGTGTCTCCTGCCTGGGCAGACAGCGGCATGTCCGAGGGGTGACAGGGAATGGACTGGGACTGAGGGATGGCAGGGACGTGTGAGGGAATGGACTGGGACTGAGGGAGGGCAGGGA
>JAHLSL010000233.1:373876-405477 GCA_025920805.1 Petroica traversi | reverse complement strand
GAGCCCACCGAGCCCCGCCGCTCCCAGCACTGCCAGGGCCGCCAGTGGCCCGAGTGCCCGAGCGCCGCGTCCCCACGGCTGTTGAACGCCCCCACCCCGGGGATGGCGACTCCCACTGCACTGGGAAGCTGTGCCAGGGCTGGGCAGCCTTTTCCAGGAAGGAATTTTCCCCATTTCTATGACTGAATTTTCCCAATATCCAACTTGAGCCTCCCCTGGCCCAGCCTGAGGCCGCTCCCTCTCCTCCTGTCCCTGTTCCCTGGGAGCAGAGCCCGACACCCTCGGCTGCCCCGTCCTGTCAGAAGGCAGCACAAAGTCTCTCTCACTGGACGTTTATACCAAGACAGAAATGGAATTAAGAAGTGCAGCAAAGCCCAGATTATATTTTGCACTAACCAATTCTTGGCAGCTGAATGATATAGAAAAAGATGTTTAATCAGCTTCTACATCTCCCTGTGCCTCAGATTCACCAGCCCTGCATTGAAACCACTGAGGAGCAGCAGCTTTGCAGGGAGGGCTCAGGGCTCTGTGCTGTCTGCAGCTGCAGCACTGCCCTGCATGGGGAGGATTCTCTCTGGAATATAAACTGGATATAAACTGAAATATCCTCTGCTTAAAGCAGCAAGATCAGTTTGACTTTACGGCTCCCAGACCAAACAGCAGGGCCAGACCCAGTTCAGCACTTAAGTAAGAAGAATTCATTAAAACCAAGATTCCCTGTATCCAGCAAAAATATTTTCCATGGGGAGGAGAAGGAAGGTGCTGTGGAAACGGTGGTTGTCATCAGATACAGTTTTAATAAAATGTACATAAGTTTACAAGTGGAACATTTCTTCATGATTACCAGGAACAGATGATCCCAACCGGAGTGCAAAATTTGAGCCCAGGGATCTGCCAGGCAGAGAGGACAGGGGGACACGGCCCGTGGGACACAAGTCACTGAGGGTCACTGTGTGTTTGGGTGTCCCTGTCACTGTGGGGACCCTTCACGTGGGCACAAAGGAGTTTCTCCCACCAATCTCAGTGTGTAGGATGCTCCACTTGCAGCATCCCCACCAGAGCATCCCCCTGCCCTCCCACCCCATCCCTTTGGAGGCAAGGGATCAGGAACATTATCAACATTATCCGTCTGACTTCATAGGGAGTATTTCTACGTGTGTGAGAGGGTATTTACCCACAGAACTTCAACAGAAACTACAGGCCATGTGTTATTTCTAGAAACGCTAATGCAGCTGATCGGGTTTCAGGAATGTGTTTCAGAACTGCAGCAGGATTTCACTGTCATGATACTCCTGTAAAAATGCTTTGGGGTGTGTCAGTGTGCTCGAAGGCATTGATTTAACACCACGAGGAAAGAAACAAAAACCCACAAAAATTCAACTCCCAAACACAAGAGTCTTTGGTGGAAGCTGAGTTAAAGTAACTGATTACCACTTTGGAGTGACTGAGTTCAGCAATTAGGCAGATCTCACTCGGGTTTGCTGCCGTGGCACTGAGAACACGATCAGGCCGGGTCACCAGTGCTCTGTGTGCTGGCTCCGGGAGGCTGAAGTGTCACCTCATGGACTGTGCCGGGTGCTGAGCTGGCTGGAGGGAGAGGGGACACGGGGACAGCCCCCTAAGTCCTGCAGCAGCTGGGGAGGACAGTCCCCCCCAGCACTGGCCCAGCAGTAAGCACAGAGCCAATGCTTGTTTTACTGACGCAGAAACTCTGATTGATCACTTTGAAAAGAGACTTTAGTGCATTCAGTGGGTGAGAAACAAGAGCCAGACCCTCTTCCAGCAGGAATCCGGGATTGTCACAGGGATGTGCACGAGGACCCAGGGCAGCAAACATCTTTTACTACAGCATTAAGAAAGACATGAAACCAGAGGTTCTTTTCAGAAAACTGATTTCAAAACACCCCACTGAGTCTGTGTAAGTCTTACTTCATTAAGATCACTGATTGTGTGGCAGATAATTAGCATGATTCTTCCCAATTCATTAAAACAGTAAGCTTTAGAGGCTATGGAAATGAAATTTCCACTTACAGCTCATCACACTGAGGCTGCAGCAGTAGTAGTGCAGGATTAGGAGGAACACAGGCTGGAAACAAGAAGGGTATCAGAGTAACACACAATGAAATTGAATTTTCTGACCATAACCAGAAGTCCCATTACTTTATGAGTCACATGCAGAGATACAAACGAGCTGCCTCCACCCCCAGAAGAGATTAAAAACCGTTTAAGCACTGGATGTGTCTGGCAGGATCGTGAGCTCTGGGGCACAGTTATCCTGCTCTTAGTGTAAAGTGCCTGAAGGACAGAAAAGCTGCCAAAATGCCAGCTGGGAATTCAGCCTGACCCAAGCTGAGCAGGGCTAGAGCGGAGCCTGCACACCTCAGTGCACCTTCCCTTTCTCTGAGCAGGGAGGGACAGGCTGATGCTCCTCCAGCATCAGCTCTGGGGGACCTGGACGTGGCACTGACAGAAGCTTCACAGAATTGTTCAGAAGCAATTTTTCAAGTAAAAATGAAGAGAAGGAAGGAGAACCTGAACCCAGTGAGCAGAGGTGACACCTTGAACTCACACGGTTCACACGAAGTCACACAATGGCTCACTCCAGCAGAACATCTCCCTGTTCCACAGGTTCAGCCCACAGCACCGAGGCCAGTCCTCCCTTCCAGCAGCTTCTGAGCAAATTCAGGAGCTCAGGTGCAGCTCCCGGCTCAGTGTGGCTGTGACATAGGCTGGTGTCTGGGCCCTCACTCTCCTTGAATTCACAGTTTGGTGTCACAGTCATTCTCTGTGTCTCTCACTGATCCCATCCAGCAACAACTGACTCGGGGGAACATACATTTAAAACAAAAGACATCATTCGAGTGTATATTTAAACAGAAAACTAAATAACAAAATAGAATAACAGCATGAGCTTTGCTGAAGAAAATATCGAGGGAAACCCAGAAACTTCTTTACAGTACTTCTGTTTTCAAGAGGGGGTGACGGAGGACAGAAAGCCCCACAACCACCACTATGCACCAGTATTTATTAACTCTGAACTCAGCCACGCAGGGCAGGAGGGTCCCAGCTCCACGAGCTCCCAGACCTGAGCTCGGCTGGTCACAGTTCATCAGCAACTCATGGGAGCCAACGTGGCCTCCCTGCATTCCAGCATTCTCCCTCCCCACCCACGGCTCCAAGACCTCAGTCCAAGCTTTTCCCTCTCCCTTCCAGGCAATCCCCACACCCAGCAGAACACTTGGCTCATCTCCTGCAACTGAGGATATTTTGGAGGGGAACTGACTTAAGGGAAGGGAAAAGGAACACGGAACAGCTGGGGTTTCTTTCCGAGACATAGCTCCACCAGGTGAGGCCTGGTGAGTTTAACGTCTCAACAGACTGGCAGTAACACAGAAGATACACAAAAGATAACAACCATCATCCCAGGACCTAATTAACACCGGAAGAAAAGAGATCTGTAACCAATAGGAAACCAAATACTATGAACTACATAACCTGGAACCAATGAGCATTGAACCAATGAATTTCTATGGGGCTTTGATTGTATAAAATTTGTGAAAAATCTAATAAAACTCGTATGTCATAGAATGATTTTCTCTGCACATCCTGGCTGTGTGTGGATGAAATTATTTCTGTCGCACATCCTGGCCAGAAATAAAGTAGTGCCTTGATTCTCTAACACTAAAAATGTTGGAGGGTTTTTGTTGTTCCCGCAGTTTCGGTGACGCGGGGAGCGGGAAATGGAGCGGGGCCGGCCGGAGGAGCCGCTCCCCGCTGGGCAGGAGGAGCCGCAGCCCCGCAGCCCCGAGAGGGTGAAGCAGAAGAGGGATGGGGAACGAGGAGCGGAACCAGAGACACCCATCAGGGCAGGAGCACCGGCGGTGCAGGAGCAGTGACCGGGGACAGGCACGGGAACCACTCAGATAGACCGGAGAACCCCAATGCCAGCCCGGGAGGTCGCGGCCGTGAGCAGGACAAGCAGAACCTGCGGGAGAGGAGTTCTGCAGTGAGAGAACGCGAGAGCACCCGCAGGGCGCCGAGGGCAGCGGCGACCAGAACCCGGAGCTCCAGCAATCTGAGAGCAAACCCAAAGAAAAAGCGGCCTCGAGCAAGCAGAAGCCAAGCCTCGAGCTGTCCGGGGCGCTGCTGGAGGACACCAGCACATTCCGGGGGAGGTGATGAGGTACAGCGAGCCCCCCGAGGGTCGCATCCCCAGGACGCGCTGGCGCCCGTTCCCCTTCGGGAAGGACGAGGTCCTGGCGGTGAATTCATGCACAGGCGGAGCGCCTGCCTGCTGGGCCGGCATCCTCATCGCCAGCCCCTCCTGCTCCGGGCAGCTCGCTGACCTCGGGGACTGCCTGGTGCGGCACCGGCTGAACCCCCACATCCCCACCTGGGCCCGGGGAGCGGCATCAACCATCGCATCGAGCCCCGGCGATGTCACCAGCTGAAGGAGAAGGACATGCTCAGGTTTGGGCTCAGCAGCAGGGAGTGTGTCCTGCTCCATGAATCCTCAGATCAGTCTGAGGCCAATGCAAAGGACAAGGAGGAGGAGGAGGAAGAGTCTGACAGCAGATGAGGAAGAAATTGAGGAGGGGCAGAGGAGAGAAACTCCCTGCACTTGAATGGGGCCTTAGTACTCTCAAGTCCATGTTGTTACAACAAAAAAGGGGGGTGTAGGAACAGGATATACTTTGCAGTCTTTCTCCCACAGGAAAGACTGCAAAAAGCCTTATATGTTCTTAATTTTTGGAATCATGTTCAGAATGACCTAATCGCAGTCCAACACCAGTTCAGAGTCACAAACTCACTTAGAAAAACCTCAAGTATTTGTTAAGAATCTTGAAAGTGGAAAATGGCCCCTTTCTGTTGATAACATGGGGATGAGGATATGCTTGTGTTTCCACAGATTCCAGTCCACGATGGGTACCTGCAGGAGTGGTCCAACCAGCCTTGGTTACTCTGGCTTCATCATCAGCTTGTTACGAAACTGAAGGAACAAGATGAATGGAGCTTGTTTAGTGACTGGTTTGTGGGGTTTGGGCCATAACTTTAAAGATTTTTACACAGAAACTATATGATTGGTGATTCTGAGTATGTTATTTATATCATAACACTAATATATGGAGCTTTTATAATGGGATTGAGCTGTAAAATAATTACCTGATGTTATTTATATCCTTTGGTTATTTGTAGGTTGTTCACATCATCATTAATTATTAATAAAAGTTTGTTTGTAAAATATTTTAGGGAAACCCTCCCAGTCAAGGCCTAAGCTCTGGCCTTGGCTGGTCGGGAAGTTTGCCATCAGACCCAAGTATTTCTGCTCCAAAATTGTTATCAAGTCCCTCTGACTTGCTGATTTGGTCTTACAGAAGTGGCAATGTGTGATAGGTCACTTAGGAAGAGTTACCACATAAGGAAGCACTGTGTCTTGTAGAAGGGTATAAAAAGAGTTTTCCTTCTGTAATAAATGTCTCAGTTTCTGTGCCGGGCTGAGTCCCTGCCTCAGTCAGAGTCCTGCCCTTTGGGAACAGGATGGAAAACATAACACGTCAGAAGGAGAGCAAATGGATTTTGTTTAGGTTCACCGTTAACCAACAGGAAAGTAATAGGCAGAATTTACTTTGAATCAAGCTCTCTGCCAGTATAAACCAGTCTAACAGGGCTGTGGCCTCTGCTGAGTCACACCACATGAGGTACAGCAGGGCAGTAATGGAGCTGTTTACATCCTAAATTTCCCCATAAGGTCTACTTTTAACACTGTAAATACACATCCCTCCTTCACCATAAGCAGATTTCCAGGTCCTACACTTTGGCATAGACCAGACAGGAAAGACAAGTGTAAAAGTGAAAGCTCTGCCTGATTGTTTGCACGACCATTTGATTTTTCAGCAACAGTGACAGCCTGATTGCTTCATTGGGTTCACAGCACAGAGGCACTGAGTACTTCCTGCCTTGGCCCCAGCCCCAGGGCAGCAGCACTGCCACTGTCCCAGCTCTGGGGCAGCAAAGCTGTGCTGCTGCCACGGCTCTGCTCTCACCAGCACTGCCCAGACTGGCACCACACACCACAGCACAGCTCTGGCTCCACGGCCACATCACCCACCAACAGCTGGAGCTGTGGCTGCCACTGCTGCCAAGCAGCAGGAATATCACTGAGAGCAAAATCACAATAAGCCTTTAACCTGTGAAATCACGTCCTTTCCAGAGCATCAGCAAGTCCCGCTTGACTCGCTCTGTAATTAATAAACCTTTTAATTCATCTTGTAGTGCATTTCTCCACCCAGGACCAGAAAATATGGAATACTACTGGTTTGAGAAAAGCATCTAAAAAAAAATAAATGGAGGGAAGACAGTGGGAGGAAAAAGGTGAGAAGCAACTAGAAAGGATACGAGGATCCTGAGAGCCAGGCATTCGGACGAACATAACTTAAATGGTTCAACTATATATCACTGCAAATAGAGTTCTGACCAAAAATAATAATTATTTTATATATATATATATATATATTGCTAAGTCATTCAGTTCAGCTAAGAGGTTTGAGGTGGTCCTGCAGGCAGCACAGCCCCCAGCTCCCAGCACCTTAAGGCTTCTGCTTTGCTGCTTTGGAAGGGAAGGGCGCTGAGGCGAAGGGATCGGCGCCGGGCAGCTCCGTAGTCCTGGCAGACAGCGGGACCACAGAGACAGAGCCAGCTATGGCCTGCCTGTTGGTCTGGGACACCACTTTGTAAGCAGCTATGGGCTTGGCCTCAGGGCCCGGCCCATCCTCGGGGCTGTAGTGCCGGGAATACTTGGACAGGGCTTGCGGACGGAAAGGCTTTCTGGCCACGGAGCCCAGCGCGGCGTCCGGGGGCAGCGCGTGGCCCTGGCTCCTCTCGCCACCCACGTCGCTCTGCTCCGGCAGAGCTGCTTTAGCAGGGATGCCCTCCTGCGCCTCCACGGCTCTGACGGAGCAGGGATGGAGATTGCCTGGCTGAGCAAAGCCAGCAGAAGGATATGTAGCTCTCGCCGAGGTCATGGAGCCGTGCGCTGCTGGATCCAGGCATGGGAACAGCGGCTGAGCTCGGCCATCGCCTCCTTGGCTCAGGAAAACAGGTGGTGTGAATGGCTCCTTGTGGGAAATCAGCTCTTCCATGCTCTTCTTCTTAGTGAAAGGGGCTCTCAGAAACACATCTGCTTCCTCTGGGTGTCGTAGAGCTGCGTTGCCCTTGCAGATAAAAGGAGCTTTGGTAAAGACATCCACTTCTTCAGGCACCTTCCTGGAGCTTCGGAAAGGAGCCGTGGCAAACACGTCCGGCTCGTTAAAAACCTCCCCGGAGTGAGACTGGAAGGCTGGGAACAGCACTGCCCCTGCTCTGGCCAGGGACTGGGGATCTCCTTTGGAGGCCTCATGCCTCTCCCTGGGCTGCAGGAACCCTGGACACAACTTGCCCGTCTCCTCCTCCTCTTCCGAATCCATCAGTAAAGGCCTGGACCCACTGCAATCCAGGATATCTCCTTCATGGTCTGTCCCCTCTCCTTCGCTGCTGTAGAAGGAGCTGTTGCTTGAAGGACCATCTCTGGCCAAGTACTCCGACTCTGAGTTGTGCTGTACTTTCACCTCCAGCATCTCAGGCTGCCCCTTGTACAAAGCGAGTCCATCACTGCCAGAATCTCCTTTACAGAGCTCAAGAGCTACAGCTGGGAACAGGCCTGGATCCCTCTGCAGACCTACAAACACAAGAGAAGAATGTTACTGAACCAGCCCCATCTCCTTGGCCAGTAATCACAGTGAAAGGTACATTGCACAAGAACGTCACGCTGCTCAGATGGAAACCACCACCATGCATGGAGAATGGGCAGGAGAGGGAGGGCAAATCAGTGAAAATAAAATGCTAGGAGGCATTTGCAACACGGCCCAGGGACACCATGGGTACCACTGCTCAGAGGATGGGAGATGTCTGACACACACATGGGCACACACAGCACCCTCAGCACCAGCCCACGAGGTTTCTCTCCCACCCACCCTGATGACAGCCACCATTGCAGAGTGTTTCCCTTCCCCACGCTGCTGCCCGAGGGAAACTCCAGCAGACAGACAAGTTCTGTCACTCCATCCTGCACTGCTGCTCTCCAAGCACATCTATTGCTTGGCATGGCCTCTCTTCCTGTGGGCCAGCCCACAGATCCATGGAATTGCACTTGGGCTTGTGAAATACATGGGGATGCCCCAAAACCTGCTAAAATAACAGGCCCATTTCAAAGACTGAAGGTCAGCCTACTGCTCCTTGTGAATCCTAAACTATTTTAGTAGCAGCTGTTCTTTTTAACCTCTGCCAGACAACTGGTTTTTAAACACTCCATACCATGACACCAAATCAAGGATCATAGCTCCAGTGACCTGCCTTGTTTCTGCATTAGCATAACAAGGCAGTGCAGGGAGAGGCTGTCCTGCCCTTCTCCAGCTCCAGGAGCCCACCAGGAGGCTGGGTTTGCCTTACGATTCACACAGACAAAACAGAAGATCTCTTACCTTCACAGAACTACTGGCAGGTTAGAAGTGTGGCTTTGGACTCGCAAGCAAGAGGATAGGAGAAAATCACATGAAAACTAAACAGCAGGAATTGCAGGAAGAACGAGGAGGGTGAGGAGGCTGCTTGGTACCCAGGGACAGCAAGGCACAACCAACACACCTTGCAGTGACAGAACCTCACCCAGGGGAAACTCTGTTCATTGTTCATGTTTACACACCCATCACACCCTCAGGCACTGCTTCTCCTCACACCCATGGATACACATCCCCTTCTCCCTCACTGCTCACCAGTAAAGACACAGCAGTCGTTCATTAGGCATCAAAACCAATATTTATTGGGAAACTTCACCTGGGTACATCACACTGCTGAATAAAGACAGTGCAGATATGCAAACATTTGACCAGTTACTCCCCAAAAATCCCCTCTCTCTCCTCCTCCTGTGCTGTCCACACTGATCTCCCCTCAGATGCCACTCTGGGATTCCAGGGGCAGCACAGCTCCCATGGAGCTCCCTCCCAGGAGGCTGGTCCCACACTGGCCAGGGGACACTGTGACATTCTGACACACGGGCTGAACCAGAGCAGCACCAGCTGCCACATCCTGCAAATGCCTCCAGATCCCTCAGCACACACTGGACCACAGGAGCACAGAGAGCATGGTCATGCAGACCAAGGGCCCACCCTGCACAAGAGCAGCACATTTGGGTGGAATTTTCTTTCTGACTTCGATGTGTGTTAGCAGGTGCCTGTGCCCACACAAATAACGACATTTGGGACAGAGCAAGAGAGGGAGGACAGCATCTCATCCCCTCTGCTTAGCAGCCCACAGCCTTGAATGTGGGGACATTGCACAAGTAGAATGCCTTGTTCTGGAAAAATTACTTTTTCCAATGCTCTCTTCTGCCCATTCACGTGAGAAGGGCACCAAATGCTCAGCAGCATTTTCTCCCTTGCCAAGGCCAGTCCAGGAGCTCTGAGTTACTCTGGGAGACAGAATCTGAGTGATGCTTCAGCAGGAGCTGCTGTCAGTCAGAGCTGCCAGGGAAGGGCGACAGCGACCTGAACACAACATAACCAGGCTCAGGGACAGTTCCTGAGAGTCTGGGCACTCACTGGCAAGCCAGGTCACCACCTGCACTGCCAGGGAATGCTTCTCTAATGCTGAATGAGGGAGACCTGCCACTTCCAGACCTTTCCCACTATTCCCAGCAGCTTTTCTTTAACACATTCCTTGGTCCCAGAAGGAGCTACCGCAGCATCATTACTGCAAGGAAGACAACATCACACCAGCATTTTACCTTGGTTAACGTCCAGTTGTGTGACTAAGACATCTCATCTCCAGCTGTGAATATCACGTTAAAAAGGGTTTGGGTTATACTGACACTGAAATACCCCATCAAACCAAAACCCAGCCCCTGTGTGTGAAGGTCAGGAAGAGATAAGACAAAGCCACTGCTTCCCATAGGCAGCTGTAACTACAGGCCTTGAGAACCGACACTGCAGAGGTGGCCTTAACTCACAGACAGCAAGGAATTTCAGTTTGCCAGTGCTGATGGATGCTGTTGTAGGTCTGAGATCAAAGAGCAGCCAGGCTGAGGCACTCAAGGACATTCCCTGGGAAAAGACCTGGATGCAATTACAGAAAAGGGGTCACTCCATGAGCTGGTGACAGCAGGAGGGTGAAGGGCAAATCTCACTGAACTAAGGCAGTGCCTTTGGGTCTGGAGCCCTGGCCCATCTCAGTGGGGTCTCAGACCCACCCAGGGGGTCCTGACAGAACCAGGAAGATTATTTGCTTGGATGGACACAGCAAAGCCCCACAGCCCCTATGCAGAGAGGCCCCTTTTGCAGAGGGAGCATTTCCCAATATCTGCCTCTGCTGAGACTGGGCAGTTCCTGTCTGTCCCTCCCTTTGTCCTCCTCCAGACTCCCAGATCTGAGTGTTACTCCATGGGGAAGCTTATCCTGGGTTTTCAATGAGTGCTCATGTCTGAGGAATGCCTACTGCAAACAGCCATGAGCTTCAGAGCTGAAATCTTTACAGAAGCTGGAGCTTGGGGATGAGGATTCTCCTAGCCCTGTACAACACAGCTGTGTAATATTTGATTCCAGGGTCAGATATGCATACTAAAAAATTCCAAACTATAGTCAGGCTCTTTTTTAAGAGGAAGAACCTTTTAAAACCCCTCTCATCACTCAGTACCATAGGAAAACACTGCAGGGATTCAGACAGCAACTGAAGAGCTTTACCCCAGGTGACAATCCTGGCACCTGGAGTTTCCCCAGCTTCCAAGGAAAACAGTGCCCTGAAGTGGCAGAGTACTGAAATAACCAAGAGGAAAAGTAAAAAATATTTACTCCCTATTACAAGAGGCAGAGCAGTCACCGCAATGGTAAAGATCCCACTTCTGAAGCAGAGCCCCAAAAATATGGTCAGGGGGAGACAGAGGAATTCCTGGAGTCTAAAGCTATTCTTTACTAGGAAACTCTCCTGATTTCATCCAGCCAGAGTCAGGCAGGACTCAAAATGCAGGAACAGGTAGCTAAAGATCAGCACAGCTACCAATGTGCAGAATTACTAGCTTGGAATTTTAGAAGGGTCGAAAGACTTATCACTCCTTCATTCCTGCACTGTGGAGATTTTCCTTGTATTCCAATTCCTAGAAGCAATCTCAGTAAACAACAACACAGAACCACCCCCCAAACAGCACTCCAGCAAGAAGGTGCCACAGCACACCACCAGAGGTGAGTGACACCTGTGGCACTGGACAATTTGCAGAATTGAGTGTTTCTGCTCCAAGTCACTCACAGCGGGAGACCTGGAGGCACATCCAGGGCCTTCAGTTCCAGGGGAAAAGGAATTTAATGCTGTAGTTCTGGCACATTTGCACAGCCACCTGCACCAGGCAGGAGTGAAACACAGCAGCCCACGCCCCACATTCCAGCAGCTCAGGAACAGTCCGACCCCTGCTCACCAAGAGCATCCTCAGGCTCCCCCTCAGCTGTGCTGGGCCCCAGCCAGAGGTTACACGAGTCCTGTTCAAGGTACAGGCAGGGACCTTCGAAGAAAAACACAAGGGCAGTTCCAAGGGTTGGCCCCGTTCCTGGGCTGTGCAGGAGCATCAGCCCCACAGCAGAGATGTCCCCAAACAAGCCCAGCCCCACAGCAGAGATGTCCCCAAACAAGCCCAACCCCACAGCAGAGACGTCCCCAAACAAGCCCAGCCCCACAGCAGAGATGGCCCCAAACAAAACCAGTCCCACAGCAGAGATGGCCCCAAACAAAACCAGTCCCAGCCATCAGCCCCTCCTCACCCCTCAGGGACAGCACAGTGAAACCCAGAGCCAGAGCTCAGCTCCTGCCTGTGTGGAAATGGACAGCACAAGACAAAAAAAGAACTACAAAAGAACCCTTTTGTTTCTTGATTATCCCCCAGGCCTGCATTTCCTGCTGGAGTGGTGCAGTTCAGAGAGCAGAGCCCACACTCAGCACTGAGACATCGGGGAACTCCCCCATCTGTTGGTAACTGAGCTGTGCATCAAGCATTCCATGTCACCATAGCATTCCATGTCACATCCACGATCTCCCACATCCCTACCAGCTGCTCCCCAACTCCAACAGATTCCCAGGGGAGTTCTTGAAGTACAAAAGTGGGCTGGAAACAAAATAACTCCCACATTGCCCCCACATGAGCTGCTGCTGGAGCACCCTGGGTGCCCAGTGATGCTTCCTGGAGTCAGAGACCCACCTGCCCCACAGTTCATGTTTGCTCAGGTACCCCAAAAGTTGCTGAACTCTGCCTGAATCACATAAAAAAATTTCATTGCAATATTTTTTTTTAAAACCAATTTTTAAATGAGGTGGTTTTGCACAGCCACTGGAGGCAATACCCTGCAAGCTCTTAGGCCAAAGCACACCATCATCATTCCTTTACAAAAAGCTCTCTCTAAAAATAGTTTTGCTCCATACAGATTGGCTCAAGCTGCCCTGGCCTGTGATGAAGGGGCTGGAGGAGGATGCAGATCTACCACAAAGCCAAGATTCTCCCACCCATTGTCCCAGGTTGCACAGCACCCCAAGTCCCGGCCAAGAAAGTTCCAAGGGAACCTAAGAAAACTTGGGACAGTCCAAACCCAGAAAGCTACACCTTCTGTTTTGGGATAGATTCTCCCAACACATGGCCATTAACCAGATGAGCACAAGTTCAATCAGCCACGTGTTTCTGATAGAGATGAACAAGGAGATTCCAAAGGCAGGGGCCCTTCCCAACCTGAGCCCCTTAGAGCAAGTGAGAACCAGCACTAAAATTCCAACTGTTCTTTTGAAACTCTGACACCCAAACTCAGAGTTTGCTCCTGCACCCGAAGCATAACCCTGACTTGAAGGGAGATTGCTCCATGTGCTGTGGTTGTGTTTGCAGTACCCTGACAGGAGCTCCACCAGAACAGTCAATGCCAGCTCCAGCCCCCTGTGCCACCCCACCTCGAGGGCACTGCTGATGGGCAGAGCAGAACAGCCCTGCTGATGTCACTGACACCTCCTGACCCCACAGCCCTCCAGAGGAGACAGCATAACTCCCCTGGCTCCAACCAAGATACAACACTGATTCTCAGCCCCTCAGGGGTATGCCAGGCACCAAAGGTGTCCCATGGAGCACGGGATGAAGTTCAATTTGTGCCCTGAGAGCAGCAGCTTTCACACAAACCCCTCAGTTCTGAGCAGCACCAACACCAACCCAGAGCCCGTGGGACACTCACAGTTTCTGGAGAGTTTAAAATGAATCCCCAATCTCCACTCATCTTTCATTTCCATTCATTCTGCAAACACATGTGAATATTTTCTGATGAAGGAGGTCTAAGAACAGACATCTCTAAAATATCGTATTTCCACCCACACCCACGAACAGCTACTTGAAAAAGCAATAAAATAAACATTCACATCTGCTTATTTAATAGCATTATTAACAACCCAGTGCATTTGTCATTTTTTCCAGAACCCTTGAACAAGTGCCATTAGATTTAAAATCTTAAACATTCTTTAAAAGTACTTTAATTCACAGAAATCTTTGTTTCTAATATACAGTAGATGGTTACTTTTTAAAATCCATTCTCTTTTCATATAATCTCAGTATCTGACTATACAATAACTTTCTATCTATAGCGTCTTCATGTTTTCCAGTCCAGCTTGCCTGTGCTTTAGGAATATAAAACAAAAAAATAATAAAGTTCTATCCACAATTTTACTAAGGTCATTTCCATAGTTCTCATGTAAAGCTTCTCTTGGAAAGTGCAGTATACACATGTAATGATACAACACACTTAAGCAATACTTTTATTAATAAGTGTAGGTTTTAAAAGAAGAGTAATGTAGAGACACGACCGATGGGAGCTCTATGTACAGAATTTGTTAAACTAAGTGTTGGGGTGGGGAGGAGATGGAGAGAGGAGTCACAAACTTGGGGTTCTTCCCTTCTCAGCGAGGTCAGCACAGACATTCAGTCGCTCGCACTTTCGCACGGGGGAACTGCACTGGTACTAATACAGCTACAAACACAAACACAGGGAGCAGGAAGCTGGGGGCAATTCCACTACAGAGGAAGAGTCCTTCTGCTCAGAGAGGGCTTTCAAATACGAGATAGAAATTCCGGACTTCATGGTAAGCCAAGGAAAACGAGCTGAGCATATCCAGCTATTGACAAACCAAGCGTGTGGAGGGGGAGAAAAGGGAGAACCCATCGAGTTGTAGCAGCACTGATTTCAAACCACCTGAACCGAGTGCATGCGTGTTCACAGAGACTGGGGTGGAGAAAGGCCCACAGGAATCTTTGTCTACTGAAACAATGGTTCCATACTGAACTGGGGTGCACTATAGCAGTTACGAGAGAAAATGGAGAACCCAGAACAGATACCAGATGCTTGACTAAAACCAGGATTAAAAATAGACAAACAACCGTAGGACAATTTGTTTCATACACAATTTACAGTAGGTTGAGGGGATTTTCTTTTTTCCAGTCAAACACAGAAAAGGAGTCACAGAAAATACATCTGCTGCTGCCACAGTGCCCTTTTCACCCAAAAAAAGGTTAGTGAAGCACTAGTCACAGCCATACTCACATGGATTTGGTTCAAAACCTTGTTATGTTTCACTTAGGGTCATTTCTGCAGCTTTAACAATCTGGGTTTTTTTCTTTTTTCCTTTCCTCTTTTTTTCCTTTTCCCTGGTTTTCCCTCCCCCAGGAAGTGCAGTTTGTTCCCAGCAGGACTGTTAAATAGCAAGCCACAAGCTGGGGGCATCTGAAAAACTCTTCACGTGCACCACAGTGTGGCCAGACTGCTCTGGAGAACTTGGGGCTCCCTCCTCCTCTGAAGCAATGCAGAGCCACCAAGAGCTCTCCTACCCCATGTCCTGCAGCTCAGGGATGTCCCTGCCACTGTCATCTGGCCCCTGCTCGGGGAACAGAACCAAAATCTCATCCAAAAGCACAAAGCAAAGATTGGGACGAGCTGTTCACACCTTGCTCCCGGGAAGGAAGGCTGGGGCAGGGTAACAGAGCAGCCACAGCTCCCTGGGCAGGGCCAGCAGGGCTCCCCATGGTGCTCCCCTGGACACAGCCATGGGACAGTGCAGAGGGAACCCACAGGGCTTCACCAGCTTTAGAGAGAACAGGCTCCCTGGAGAATGGAGCCAGAATCTTCCCCAGGGCATGGGAAGACAGTGAGAGAGGTGGGAGACTGTCTCCTGTTGTCAGATTATTCTCTTAATTAAGGAAAAAAAAAAAGAAAAAAGAAAAAAAGCAAAGCCCCAAAGAAGCACAACGGAAGGAAGGAAACTCTTCTGGCAAGGAAACCGGAGGTGTGGGTACGTTACAGAAACTGCGTCTGCTACTGTGTCACTGCTACAGGTCTATGAGCTGATCCACCAGCAGCAAAGACCTGGCTATGTTGGGAAGACTGGACTCAGAGCTTCCACTGTTGTTTCTAGAATGCCCACCTGAAAGTGTGAGAGATAGCAATTCAGTATTGAACAGGACACACACACACACGACAGTTTCAGAAGTTCAAGATCAAGAAAGAAAGGAAAAAACTCAAAGCAAAATAGAAAATTCGCTCAAGCTCTTCTCATTATTTGTATCACGACAGCAATGAATCCCCTGCTCGCTCTTCCACCCTCTCCCCCCCAAACCAAACCAGCACAGCAGCCAATAAATCCCTATAAACCTGTTCTTGCCTTTTATCCAGGCTGCAGAACCCTGTCCTCACTAAGGGATCTCTAAAACAATTCAAGAACTCCCACAGCCTACAGAAAGGACAGGTAAAAATTTCAAATCTTGAAATCTAGTTGCTATTTTAGGAGCATCTTTGGGTGCTTTGAGCTGCTTCCAGGAGAGCTGGGCTATTGTGGGACTTCCTGTAACTGGGACTTGGATACTGAAGGAGAGAACTACAGAATGGTTTGGGTTGGAAGAGGCCTTAAAGACCATCTGGTTCCAACCCCCAAGATGCTCCTCTGTAGTCAAGTGGCCAATCTTGGCCCAAGCTTGAGAGAAATCTCCTCTGACTTCCAGCAGGAGCAGAGTTTGTAATATCTGAACTGTTTCTAATGAGTGTCAGCCTCTGAAAGACTAGTGCAGAGCAGAGGGTCAGCACATTCCTGCTGTGACCAAAAATGGGACTTAGGGAAGCCAAAAGGTTCTGTGACCAAACTGAAAAAAAAAAAAAAGACAAGCAAAAAAAGCCTTTTAAAAAACCAACAACAAAAAAAAAAAGTCCTGGATTTGTCTTTAGACCTCCACAAGTACTTAAAAGGCTGTAACCAAAAAATCCTTTCAGTTGGGTGACTGCAGAGAGGGGACCCAATTCACTGCACCTTCACTGGCCAGGTGTGAAACACTGCCTGCTGCTGTCCCTGAAGAGCTAAAAACCACAGCACAAAAAAAGCCCCAGCACAATTCCTGCTGTTAATCCAACAGTGCTGCTATTTCCTCATAACCCCTGTGGGCTGAGGCTGCTGGCAGAGATCTCCTTAAGGGGATCTGGTGCCAAGAGGTGAAAATGAGCAGCTGTCCAGCACTGTCCTGCAGCCTCTGCCTGCTCAGAGCTCCTCAGAGGAGGTGGGGACATGGACCAACTTCTCACACTCAGCTCCCACCTCTGAGACACACCAACCAGAAGTGAAAAAACCTCACTTCCAGCAGGAGTTTATCAAAGGATAAATCATCAAAGGATGATTCCTTTCTTGTGCCTCATGCCAAGATCACTTAAAACGCCAATGGCTGGGCAGTAAATAAGGTGGGAGGACACAGCTCTTACTGCATTCAGCCACTGAGGGGTCTGGCCCTCCTGGCAGGCTGAGAAATTATCCCAAGGGAACTCAAATATTGCTTGTCTGTTTTGGGACATGGAAATCTCCAAAGCAGAGAAGATACAGAAATTTCAAGGCCAAGTTATCTCACTAACACCACACTGACAATATCTTACAGCTCAGGATTTGAACTAGGCACATGTGCTGCAGCACCACTGCCCCAAAACTAATTTATATATCCACTGTTTGCCTTTTTTCCTTCCCTTTTTCACTCCCACATCCTGGCTTACCTTGTGAATTTTTGGATATCAACACTGGAATTGGGTCAAACTCATCTTCTGTCACTTTTTCAGAGCCCTCAGGAGCATCAAAGCCTGATATCAGGTTAGTATCTTCTGCAGCATAGAAGAGAAATAAGGGTAAAGAAGCAAAGACAGCAGAGAGGCTGGTTAGAATTGCCAGGAAGGGTTAGAACATCTTAATGTTTTCAGAGACAGCATTTAGAAGCAGGAGTTTCATTTAAAAGGTGAAATAAAGTTGGTAAGAGTCTGGGTAGGAAAGAAGAAAGCCCATGAAATCAGCAGTGGAGGGATCAAACCAAACCAAGCAAGCCAAGTCACAGGACCCAGAACAAAACCTGACCAGTCTGAAGGCTCAGCTGGACAGCTGGAAGCCTTGGCAGAGGCCTGAGTAAGCTCCCAAGGACTGAAGGTGTTCTTTGTCATGAGCATGGTGTGAGAGCTCAGTCTCTCATGCACAAGGAGAGGAAAAGGTCTGGGGAAAAAAAAAACCACAGAAGAAATTCCCATCATCTACACGAGACAAAACCCTGAGCTCTCAACTGCAGCAGTAAAACAAGAAGGGCAACGTGAAGTCAGATTTCCAAGGAGTTCACCTGCCTGAAGAGTACCCAGATGCTGTGAGAGATTTTCTAGAGGCCCCTAGAGCAGTTCTGGGAGATAATTCCATTGATCTCAAACCACATCAGCTGCAGTTCAACACTTGATGGGAGGCACTTTCAACCATCTCCAGAGATGAGATGATTTATCCACCTCATCAGGCAATTATGTACTTCAGAGGCTCTCACACTCCCCGGCCATCACTACTTGTCACTTCAGACACCTCAAATACCCTCCCAAATCTGCTCCTCAACTCCTGGACGAAGCATTTCTGAAAGCCCAGCAAGGGCATAGCTACCTGACAGTTTTCAGGAACAAGAACATTCTTGTCTGACTCCTGCTGGAAATACGAGATTTGCATCTAAAGCTGACCAAGATTTAACAGGTTTGGGGAGAGATGAGGCAAGAAACCACTTGTAGAACTACTCTGTGCTCTGGAGGATCAGACCCAGTGAAACCAACCCCCAAATGTCATAGGAGAACAGTGCAAAGTGTCCAACACACAAAGGTTCATCTGAACAGGAACTGTCACCATGACCTCTCTGTCCCCACAGTTATTTATTTATTTATTTGTGCCTCTCCCAACAGCCCTGGGAGCTCCTGCCAGAATCCCATTTCCATGGATTTCTGCACACAGCTCCAGAAGCTGCTGCAGGAGCACTGCCCAGCTGAGGACAGTCCTGAGGAGAGGGACAGGCTGACCAATGTCCCCACCTGGGCACAACCCCTCCAAAGCCCTGGGACTTGGCCCTTATGCCACCCCAAGCAGAAGCATCCTCCCCCCCTCTCACATACAGAGCCTGGTGCTGAATTCAGCAAATGCAGATTCAGGGACCCTGAAGGCTCAGCACCAATCCCAGGGCCAGCAGAAGGCCAGGGAAGGACAAGGGAAGGATGCAGTGGCAAGGCTGAAGGATCAGTCCCTGCTCAGAGCCCAGATCCCACTGCTAAAAGGATCAGAGCACAGCTGCTCTCCCAGCCCTCCTGGTTCCACTGGTGCCAGGAGCACTGCAGCTCCACAGGCTGATGACACCCATGGACAGCAGCACCTGTCCCAGGGGTGTTTTGTATCATCACCAGCACCAGGACTGGATAAACATAGCAAAAAATAAAGAGTGAGACTGATGTGCAGTTAATAACCACACCCCGAGCTAAAACTGAGGGTTTGAAAACAAACCATCCATGAGTTCTGGGAGATTTTAATACCTTGTCCCCACCCCTGCTAACAGTCTTACTGCCCCCATCACACAGGAGCCTTTCCCAGCCCAGAGGGAACATCAGGACAGCCCTGGGAGAGCCATGCAGAGCCTGCTAATTCAATTTCTCATTAAGCCACACCACCACATCTGGGTTTTGCTGTCTCCCAGGATGGAGCAGTAACTGCTCCACACACATTTCAATGCAAAATAAAGTGGCACAGGAGTGTATTGCAGCACTGAGCAATTAGAACCACTGCTTGTTTAACCCAAGATCTCTGTGGAAAGCACAAACTCATTCTGAAGTGCCATCAAGTGTAAAAATTGATTATAGGCTGTTTTTGCAGCAATTCCTCCAAGGCCAGAGCATTTCTGTTGCTGTAGGGATACTCACCAAGTGAGCAAAGCACACCCAAGCTCTGAGGGGCACCCAGGAACCAGCACTGATGCTCTGGGCCTCTCTTTCAAGGCAATAAATAGCCCAGAAGTCCTGGCCTTCCCCCTCAGGTTCTCACTGCTGTGACACTACAGATGGACTCAAGAGCTCCTCCTGATAAGGACAACATCCTCTAGGGCTGGAAAAGCTCATCTGCCTGGGCTGCTAACTCCAACAAACAAAAAAAAAATCATTTTGTTCCAAAAGTTTGTGACAGATGAGTATCAGGCTCCCTTCTGGAATTAATAATGCAGAAAAAACACAGGCCCCAAATCCCATGTGGAAAAAGCAAACCCAGAACGCATTCACTGAGGAAGGGCTGCACACAGAGCCCAGCCTTCCTGCCTGCTGGATCCCCACCATTTCTGACAAACTCTGACTTCATAGTCAACATGAATATTTGGGGGATTTTTCCCCCCCCTTAGTACTTCAGTGTAAGTTTGAGCAGCTTGGGAAGAAAACAAAACAGTGGCTTGGGGAAAACACAACACCAGAACAGGTCAGAGCATCTGTTTCTGTGAGCCAGGAGCAGCTTCAGGCCGGCTGCAGGCCAAGGGCAGGAGGGCCAGGGCTGAGAGCAGAGTTTACCTTTGTGAGGCTGAGCTGCAAAAGCTACAGGAGCAAACTCATCCAGGAGGTCAGCAGCAGGGTTAGAGAGCAGAGAACAGTCAAGCAGAGAGTCTTCCCCAGTGAGAGAGTCTGGATCCAGGTGAGCATCCCAGGGTGGCATTAACAGGACACAAACAGTGTTAAGCTCACATTCCCCCACTCCCCTTCACCCACACGCGGGGTACGAGCACAGCTCTGGTGCAAAGGCAGCTCAAACACTGCCATTTCTTGTGATGGAAGAGATTCCACTGCTCTCAGTGAAGGCAGAAAGCCCCAGCACATCCAGCAGGAGTTTCTGTCTCTCTGAACAGAGAGATAAATCCCAGAGGGACAGGTTAAAGTGGGAGCTCTGCAGAGAGGGAAGAGCCTCAAACCCAGGGCACTCCCAGCAGAGACCTCTGAGAAGAGCTCGAGCCTATCTGCTGTGGGAAGTGGCCCAACCAAGGCAGCACAGTGAGAAAGGGCCAGGAATTGCTTCTTACCCCCATGGGACAAATCAGTGACTGCTCCTGAGTCCTAAGGCACTTTGTGGGAGCAATGCACCAGCACCTACATGTCTCTGATGGTGGGCTCAAGGAACAGGGTACCACAGAGCCACAGAATCTCCTGAGACAGGATCCTCTGCCCTGCACAGACACCCCAAAATCCCACCCTGGGCATCCCTGCACAGACACTCCAAAATCCCACCCTGGGCCCCCCGGGAGCCCTGCACAGACACCCCAAAACCCCACCCTGTGCCTGGGAACAGTGTCTAAAGGCTCCTGGAGCTCTGGCAGCCCTGGGACTGTGCCCATTCCCTGGGGAGCCTGGGCAGTGCCCAGCACCCTCTGGGGAAGAGCCCTCTCCATTTCTCCCACAGAGAGGAGGAAGCACAGAGCATTCACTGAGCATGGCTCCCAGGCAGGCCCAGGTGCCAGCACCTGGAGGAGCAGCCCCTGTGGAAGCAGCCAGAGCTCTCTGGTGCTCAGAGCCCCTCAGGCCCTCCTGCCTCACCAACCTGTCCTGTTGGAGGCCACGGACTCGCTCTGGGACACGAGGCGCTGGGACAGAGGGGCCTCCAGCCCCGGGATCAGGCTCTCCACAGCCACGTCAGCTTTGCCTTTCCACAGGGGCAGAGCAGCAGGGGAGAAGCCACGGGTTAGTTTGCAAGGAAAAGCAGAGGAGGAACTGAGGCAGGAGTTGTCTGAATCTTTTAGTGACCCTGGAGCGTGCGTCAGCTCAAGGGTTTGTTTGGTTTAGAACCTGGTTTCAGTTTGATTTGTACAAGTCCAATTTTAAATACCCAGAGGGTGGCACAGCAGATTACTAACACCTGCCCTGCAGCTGAACAGGAAGAAAAGATCCACAAGATCCTTGTCCAGCAAAAGGAAAGCAGTGACCATTTGAGTCCCTGTGCATTCAGAGTAACTGATCATCAAAATTCAGACAACTGCCAGAAACTGCAAAAGTAGAAGTTTTACTATTTCAGGGAGTCATGTCCTTCCTTTCTACCAGAGCCACAGGTCACAGGACCCCAGCTGGGACCCCAACCCACAGGAGCAGCTGATGGCAACAACCTGCAGTCACTGTCTTTAGTGCACCTGGCAAGTGGATTAAAACAATTCTGCAGCACTCCAAGATGCTGACCCTGCCTAGAGGCTGCTGCATCAGGCTCACAGCACTCCCCACCTCCAGGGAACACTGACCTTCCTCCTCATCCTGCTGAGGGTCCACAGAGACAGACCAGCTCAGTGCCACAGTTAAACACAAAATCTTGATCAGAAATAAGGTATATTTGCCATGTTCTTCTTCGCTCAGCAATTCACTTCCTTCTACCAGGAGAATACCCAAGGCACAGGTGTGCAACACCCTGTGCCAGATCAGAGCACCTGGAGCTCAGGAGCAGCACCAAATCCCCCCCTGCTCAGTGCCCATCTTGCAGAGAAAAGGCAGATCCATCACTTCCCCCACGCTGTGTCCCCAGCAGCAGGGGCTGTGCACAGGGGTGACCATGCAGGGCAGGACATGCCATGCTGTGACAGGAGGGGACAGGCCTGGGGGCTTTACCATTGACAGCGTCTGACGTGCTGCCGAAGGGGTCAGCCAGAGGCAGCAGCTCAGGGAGCAGGAGCGCAGGCTCGGGAGATTTGAGTCCCTCAATCAGTTTTTCTGGGGCAAGCAGGAAGAGGAGGAAGGGAGGCAACAGAGAGAAAAAGCAAAAGAAAGAAAAAGACAACATTAATGAGGTGCTCGGTTCGTGGCTCACTGTGCTGTGTGTGAGCTCCAGAGCAGCATCTGCACCTCAGGGTGTGCAAATGGCTGCAGCACAGAACCCGGGCTGCCAAGGACCTCCCAAAACTCATCCAACCCCTGCCTGGGCAGGGACACCTCCCAAGAGCCCAGCTTGCTCCAAGCCCTGTCCAACCTGGTCTGGAGCACTCCCAGGGATCCAGGGACAACCACAGCTTCTCTGTGTGTCAGGGCCTCACCAGTCTTGTAAAAAAATTCTCTTTAATCGAAAATCCACCCTCCTTCAGTTTAACAACACCATCATTCCTTGTCCTATCTCAGCAGGCCCTGTATGAAATTTGTCCCCCAGTATCACTCAGGGCCATCAGAGGGCCACAACCACCTGAGAGAAGTGAGAAATCCTCATCCACCATGGGCTCCTCTGTTCCAGGAGTTACTGCAGAACAGCCCAGAGCCCTGCACTGCCACCCATGAGTTTAACACCACCTGCTGAACCCCACATTTAAGAAATTGTTTTCCTCTCCCTTTGCTGAGAGTCGTTTGTCAGTGTTTGTGTCAGGAGGAGACAGAAGAGCCAAGAGCCTCGGGGCCAGCTCAGCCTGAGGAAGGCACAGCCCTGAGGAGCTGGGGCAGCAGCAGGCACAGACCCTGCCTGGGGTCCCACTGCTGCCCAGGTACCAGGCAATTATTTCAGCACCAGGTTTCAAATCACACATGTCACTCTCAGCAGCACAACTCCTGAGGTTCCCATTATCCCTCACAGAGGGCCTGGACAAGAAGTTAATCTCAATTATTCATCTGGTGGATGAGTGATTTCCCAATCACTAACCAGGTCTGCAGGAATGAGATTAATTATTTAGCTTTCACGAGAGCTGCTTCACAGAACAAGAAGGTAAAGAACAATTTCAGGATTTACTAGAAGTAATCACCTGCAGCAGAACAGCCCTGATAAAATTTGCTCCACATGAACAAATCTGGCCATTTCAACTCGTTGTAATTACTCCATTTACAATCTAACATTAGAATGTTACCAAACTGTACATCTATGTTTTAATTTTTGAGTTCAAAGATTGGTATTATTATTTATTCTCCAAAGAAACCCTGCTCACAACTGCACAAAAGCACAGGAATCCTGCTGTATAAAAGTGGCCATGCTGAGAATACCAAAGAAAAGCTTAAGTTACACTGCTACACATGTGGGAATAATATCCATCCTTTTCTATTGCTCTTAATAAATAATAAAAAAGTCTAGTGGCTTTGGAACTGCTTATTCAAAGCAGGACAAATTCTACTCCCATGACAAAGCCAACAACTGAAGCAATCAGGAGGGGAAGGAAACCTAAAAATCAGTCCAAGAGGCACCTGTTGCATCATTACAGGCCTGGAAAAGGTCAACTGAAAGGAAAAATGTGACGGAAACAACAGCTTTATTATACAGGAACACTTCCCACCTATAAGAATACTCAATTTTAGAGGCTGGATTTGATCCAGGTGCCAGTCCTGGTTTCTGTGGCACAGAGGGGCACAGGAGACAGGCTGGGAGTAGCACACAGAGGAGCTGATGCCATCAGGAGGGGGGCTAAGGAAGCTGGAATTGGTTATGGGGTGTTGGGAGAACAGCACAGGAGAGCTGTGGGGACAAGGACACAGGGGACGTGCCCCATTCCAGGGAGACCCTTCCCAAAGGCCTGTCAATGCCCAACTCCTCCCAGGGCACCCCCCTCCAGCTCCAAACCCACACACCCAGCAGCCATTCCTGTCAGATCCCATTTCCAGGTGTCCCTCTCCTCCCTCACCTTTGCTCCTGTTGCAATAGTGCAGATTTTCCCTGTAACACACTGCAACTGCCCCAGAGCCCCAGAGCTGCTCGCTGAGCTCAGCCACATTTTTAACTACAGAAATTCTGAGAACAAATGTGGTATTCTCCCCACATGGTCATTTTCCCTCCTGCCCCAGGGCTCAGCTGGTTTTATGCAAAGCTTTAGGCTGTCAGTGGTTCTCTGCTGACAGAGACAAAATCTCCTGATTTTGTTTCTTGTCTCAGGAGATCTCCCTTCCTGTCTCCTTCAGTGCTGGTGCTGATCTGCCAGTGCTGTTTCAGGCAGCCACTGCATCCCTCAGTGCTTGACTTAAAGGAACTTTTATCCCTTTTCAGTGAGGCTGAGGAGTTCAACAAAAAGAAGGTACAGGATGAATGGGGAAGGAGATAAAAGTGCCTCAAATCCAACAGAGAAACCCAGATCATTCCTAGGCAGACATATGAACAAGCCCCAGGATAAACAAGGTGAAGAAAAGGCAACCCATTACAGAGGTGTTTGACCTCATACAGCTCCTGAAGGGCTCTCAGGGTGGGCCTTCATCAATTCCAGCTGGGAAATGCCTGTTTCACCCAGTTACTGTTCTCCCACTTGAAGCTGCCTCTTGGAGACCTCCTTTTCACCAGCCAGCCTATGGAAAACCTGCCAGATGCTCTCCTGGCAGGGAAAACAAGTCTGACCCAGTTCAGGATAAGCTGACCACTGGTGTTTCATTTTCTGCTGGGTTTTCTGATTTGCTCCACTTCAGCCCTGCCAGGGCAGGTTTGCTGGGGCTGGGCAGCAGTCAGGGACACCATGGCAAGCTTTCAGAAGGTGTCAAAGCTAAAAAGCACCTTTTAAGTCGGGGATTAAAAAGTGCCCTCTCAGCCCCTTCTGAGGGGCCCAGCCACACATTGCATCCTTTAAGGAAGAATAGGAAACATTTGTCAAGTTCCCTGCTCCTCACAGTGTGAAATTACTGATTGTTTCCTGTCAAAGGAAGCAAAACAGCTGCAGAAAAAGGAGAGCAAGAGACTGCAGCTGATGGGTTTTGGAGCATCCTCAAAAGGCTGATGCTGGTGGCTCCAGAGCATGGAAAACCAAATCACTTCCTCTGGGAATGAAAACAAGAGCCTCTCTGATTTGCACCAATAGAAGGAGCAGGAGCCATTGGATTGACTCTGGATTTGTATCCTGGGACAGGCAAAAAGGCCAAACCCCATGCACTGGCTGAGCACAGCTTTGGACAACCCAGTGAGAAAGTGCTGACCTTTTCTTCAGATCCCTTTGCTGATACATGCACAAACCTGATGGAGTTCACAGGCAGTCAATTTGCTCAGATTTTGCATCTGCAGCCACCACTGCCAGAGACTCTCTGTTGCCATGCTGCTTTTACTGCTGGCCACACACCCCTTCAGCCACAAGGAATAGCAGCAAGAAACACCAGAGTTAGGAAAGAATATCAGTCAAGAGATGAGGGAGGCAAAGGGGCTTTGGGTTAGAGCAGGCTATTAGAAAGAACAAGAACTCCTGAACACTTGCAGGTTAGAAGGGGAGCAGAGGGCAGAGCTCTGTGCCAAGGTGAGGACACACTGACCACGAGGCACATGGCCAAGGCAGGAGGGGCAGCAGCACTGCACACACAGGGCTGGTACTCACTGCAGGGCTGCCCTGGACAGCTCAGGCAGCTCAAGAGAGCACACAGCAGAGTCCTTTCCTTCGGGGGCCAGCTGGGAAAGAGAGACAGGGCTGTGAAAATCCTGCCAGGTCAGCAGGTGGGAGGGAAATCACTGGCGTGGGCAGAGATGTGTCACTGGGGAGGGTTTCTGCCTATTGACTGATCAAGTATCAGCAGATTAAAGGATGGTATTCAGCAACAGAGTACATGGACAGCCCAGGGAAGGCACTGCACTTCCATTCTCCTGTTGGGATTGGTTCTCACATAGCACGGGCAGAAAGAAAAGGGGAGTAATGGCAAATGGAACAGTTTGAATGCACTGGGCTTTGTAAACACCACAGAGAATAACAGGACAACACTCAACAGTGGCTCCTTAAGAGATCAAAATCAAGCAACTTTAGTTTCATGTTCAAGATCTCAAATATTTGTAGAATAATAAATTCTCCCCCTAAGATCAAACTCAAAGTCCAGACAGAAGAATACTGGATGCTCTTTACACACATTTAGTTTGGATTCTCATGGTCCATTGGCTTTGCTGCGTTAAATCATTACAACACCACCTTGTCCTCCCAGTAAATACAGCAACAAATCCATCAATTCCTATACAGAGCAGTTGCCCTTTTGCATCTTTCCAACTCAAGATGTAAACTCAGATCACTAGTGCACACCCACAGATGCTGTGCATGCCTAACTGTGCATGTGCCATTACTTTATCTCAATGTGTCATCTTGGTGCAAATCAATTCTCAGCAGAAACAGTTGTTTATTACAGCTGTTATAGACACCCAGACATAGCTGGGCACCCAGTTATCTTTCAGAATTTACGGGTCTGGAGTAGAGTTATGGTGATTAAAAACATCTCATCAAGCATTTTATTCCAAAAAAATAGAAGACCCTCCTACATCAGTCACAGTGACCGCACAGAGTTCCCCTGACCAACACCAGGATTAATCAGTGGTGAAGCCTGAAATAAGCTCATAAAGAACAATTTGGCCCATTTTCCTGCACATACACAAGGAAATATGTTTTCAGCATGAATATTTAATTCTCCTTTATTTTAACAGATGTTTTGCCATATTTTTACATCTCTCTTGCCAGTTCCTCTTACTGGTTACAATTCCATTAAGAACTGCAGCCATTACCCACTGGAGGAGGAGGAACACATTGAAAATAACCCACTGCCACCCAGATGCATCATCTGTCCTTCTACAAGGTGGGAGAGCCCAAGGGCTCTGACCAGCCCTCAGGTGATGCCATCTGCACCTCCAGGTGCCAAAGGGAGGTTTGTGGCTAAGCAGAAATAGCAGCTGAGCTTTAGCCAGGCCTTCAGAACTGGCTCTATAGCACAGAGGGGCAAACACCCAATAAAGCCTCACCCATGTACTGAAACCTCCTGAACAACACTGCCCTGTAGGCACAGGGTGCAGGCTCACACTTCCACTCCTGAAAAGGATGTGTGTCCTTCCAGCTGATAACGACAGAGGTAAAATATTTATTAAAGCAAGGAGATTCACTATCAAAGCTTTCTCAGGCAAAAAATATTCCAAACAAAGCAAATACTCAGCTGCTCCTGCAATGAACTGAGGCAGCCTGGCAAGGTGCTGTGCTGGAGCCTGGAGTCACTCCCAGCTCTGCTGACCACTGGAAACACCTGAACTCCAGGCAGCACTGCCCTGGGCCAAGCCCTCTGTGCTGGGGATGCTCCTCACAGGTGACACAGACACAGCATGACACACACAGCCTGAAAACCTGAGTTCAAATCCAGTAGTTTGATCTTTTCTGCTGAATTTACAAGCAGACAACCCCTCTCAGTTCCAAAGCAAAGGACTGGTCTGTAGCTCTAGCCCTTGAAAGTATTCATGAGCTTCTGGCCTCAGGTTTTACTCTAAAAAGAACAAACAAATGAAAGATGTCTCGGCACATATGGAAAAGAAGAGGTTTATTTTTTTTCCTGAATTGCTCAGCTCTCTATGGAGAGATGCCACCTTTACAGTACATTTTGAAGTTTGGTTCCTCCAAACCATCAGAAATCCAGAGCCTGGGCTAAGGACAAGGATGGGAGCTGCAGTTCTGCTCTGGGGATCACTGACATGGGACCTGCCACAGAGGGCTGAGAGAGGCTCCAAGATAAAAACATTCCCATATTCCAAATCCCACCGATTTGCAAATAAGCTCCTAAGCACTTACATAATCTTGAGCTAAAAAGTGTTGGCTGCTGCAGTCAGAAATGTGCACAGAGGAAAAGGCTTAGAGGCAGCACTGCAAAGTAAATGAAATAGCACCAACTGCACTGGAAAATCTTGCCAAATCAGAAAAGGTCACATGTAACTTGCGCTTCACAAGATGCTCAGATTTGCAACAGACTTTTGAAGCCAAAGAAACACTGACTTTTACAGGAAAGAAAGATTAACAATAATAAAACCTACAATTTCAAAGTTGGAGACAATTTGAAAACAGCTTAAGTCAGAACAGGTAATTAATTCTCATAGAATCTTGGAATGGTTTGTGTTGGAAGGGACCTTAAAGCCCATTCAGTCCCACCACGTGCCACGGCAGGGACACCTCCTACTGTCCCAGGGTGCTCCAAGCCCTGTCCAGCCTGGCCTTGGGCACTGCCAGGGATCCAGGGGCAGCCAGAGCTTCTCTGGGCACCCTGTGCCAGGGCCTCCCCACCCTCCCCGGGAGCAATTCCTTCCCAATATCCCATCCATCGCTGCCCTCTGACAGTGGGAAGTCATTCCCTGTGTCCTGTCCCTCCATCCTTTGTCCCCAGTCCCTCTGCAGCTCTCTTGGAGCCCCTTTAGGCCCTGGAAGGGGCTTTGAGGTCTACCTGGAGCTTTCTCTGCTCGAGACTAAACAACTCTAACTCTTTCAGCTTTCCCTCCTAGGAGAGGTGCTCCAGCCCTCCCATCACTTTTGGCTTTGAATAATGAGCCTTTAAAGAAACCAACACTTTTAGCATTAGAAACAATGAGATAACCCCAGGCTCTGCCATGAAAACCAATCCCAGTGCAAGTGAGCCCAGCAGAGCCTGGCAGTGCCCAGGATTTCAGGTGTGTCTACAAACAGAACCAGAAGATTAAGAGGACAAACAAAGCCCAAGACTCTGCCCCCCTCCATCCCCTTGGCTCTGGTTACCTGGCGTGTCGGATAACGGGAGAGGAATGAAAGGATCAGGCACAGTCAGAAGAGGAGGGCTAGATTCCAAACTCAGAATGTCTTTCGTTTTTTCAGCTGGTAGAGAAGTGGAAAGGGAAAGAAAAGGCAGAGTGAACAGAGAAGAGGAAAGGAGAAAGCACAGAGCAAAATCCCAGCACAGACACAGCCCCAACTCCGGCCTGACACAGCCACACACAGGCACACTCTGACCAAGTGTACCACTAAAAAGGATAAAAAAACCCAAACAAAACCAAACTGCTGTTTCCATGTGGTTCTCCAACACAGTTTAACCCCCAAATTCAGAACATTTACTGGCAGGGCAGAGCTTTTATCTGCCTTCACAGCAGCACAAAAGGTGAAAGGCCCCACAAAGGGCACACAGCCCATGTAGGGCCTCTGTGTCTGCAATAAAAGCTGCAGCATCTTGCAGCAACCAGGCTGGGACAGGCTCCTGTCTCTGAGGAAAGATAGAGAAGGGCTGCAAGTGCTCAGCCCAGCACCAAGATTTCCTGGACATCAGATCCCAGGACTGGAAAGTCAAGGGGCACATTTAAAGACAGACACTGCAAGAACTGACCATGGTACAGCAGCCACAGAGTCCAGGGCACACAGATGCTCCTCAGGTTTTGCAGGAGCTTTACAGCTCAATCCATAGCTGCTGCTGCTCAACATCATCCACAAAGGCAGATGGAACACCATAAACTGCTCACACCAGGACAAACTCAGAAAACAACTCCCTAGGAGCACTTCTGTGCCAGGGACTTCAACTCTTTAATTCTCCCATAAGAACCAACATACCAAGCTCAGTTATAAGCTCCTCTAAATCTCCTTTTATAAATAGAAATAAGCAGAAATGGATTTGTCACTCCTTGCCTCACAAAGCTCTCTTCAGTCTCTTCCCAGACTCCTCTCACCAGGAGTTGTTTTGCTTCTGTGGGGAGGCATCAACCAGGTGCATTTGTCACCAGTGATAGGGGCTGCACAAGACAGAGGGAGGATCTCCGGCACTTAGAGCTCCTGGAAGCAGCTTTTCACCTCTGTGCTGCCCTCAGTGAGAACTGATGCTGAAGGATTAGAAATGAGCAGCAGCACTCACCAAGGGTTTTGGCACAGAAGGGGCTGCTCACAGCAAAACCTTGGGACTCAAGGGGCAAAGCAGACACCAGACAAGGTCCCATAGGCAGAGGCTTCTGCAGAGAAACTCCTCAGACCAGCAAGGGCTCTGGACCCACACAGCTCTGCCAGAAGCTCCCATGGGAACTAAAGGGGCTCAGTTTCTCCCCTCACCATAAGCCCCACCTCTGCCTCCACAGTGTCCTGTCTCTGCCACCTGACTGTGACAAGGGAATGCACCCACTGTACATTCCCTCTTCTCCTGACATGCCAAGGCCCAGCTCAGTTTACAGCTGTTTTCTTTCCTTTTCAAAGAGGTCTGACCAAGAGCTGCCACTCCAGGCTGTTCATGTTCACAGACTCACCTGACCCAGCAGTGAAGGAAGAGCCACCAAACGCATCCGCCGGGGCTGCAGGTGCAGCCGGCTGGAACCCCGAGATCAGGTTCTCTGTGGAACTGCCTGCCTTCTCTGGAGCTTTCCCTGGAATGCAGACTCAGAGTTAGGGGAAAAACTTCTATTCTGAAAGTAGGCTCCTTATCTGTATTTTTAGGATACTGTTCCACTATGTGATTAAAGTCCCTTCCTGCAAATCCCAACTTGTAGATGAAGCAGAGCAGGGGCATTGTCAAAGCAGCTGCTGCCTCTGCCTTTGAGGCACCACTGAACTGCAAACAGAAAGAGACTGGAAGGATTTAGCCAGAAGACTGTAACAACATGGGCCACATGAGCAGTCCCCACCCAAAAGCATCCCCAATCCATGGCATCTTCCCTTTCCAGAGCAGGCAGGTGTCAAAGCACCCATGGACCTACCATCCCCCAGCTTTGCAAAGTCCTTGTTGAGCAGTTCCTCAGCTGTGAGCTTGGAGAAGTTGTCATCATCAAAGGGGTTCCACGTGGACACATCAGGAGGGTTGTAGACATTCTGCTGCGAGGTCCTTGGTGAGCCCGAGGGCGTGGTGGAAGCAGATCTGGATGTGATCATTCCAAACAGGAGCATTAATCACTCATCTGAAATCCTCTGGCCAGCACTAGCAGCTGGTCCAAGCTACTGCACTCCAGTGATTTCCCAATTAAAATATCCAACATAAATTACTGCAGGTACATGCTCAGAAGCCTGGGAGTGCTCAGCCTCATCTGCTTCTCAGCTGGCTGAGCACCCACATCTCAGGGGTTAAAACCAGAATCCCAAGCATCCCACTGGGAACAGCAGGGCCCACAGAAAGGCTTCTTGCCTGTAGACACTGTAGAAGTGACCTAGCAAATCGTCCTAGGGAATCAGAGGTCCATTACGGTTGGAGAAGATCTCCAAAGACCATAAAGTCCAACCTTCAGGAAGTGCTGATGCCAAGGAGTGACAATGCAGTGCACACCAGTGCTATGGCTGAAATGACACTGCCTTTTGTGAGCCAGAGAAGGCCATGGTCACCCAAAGCTTGACTTTGACTCCTGAGGACTTTGGGGTAAATTTTTCAGCTCTTTCTGCCAAGCCCTAAACTGAAGTCTTGAAGGGCAAGACTCACTCAGACCTCAGATTTTTGTGCCTACCTCCATTCAGAGATTTGCATCAAACACCTCCCAGAGCCTGACCCAGCCCTCCCTCCACACCCCACACAGGGCCCTGGGCACCTACTTGGACTTGTTGAGGCTGACCCCTCACCCCAGGTCCT